>AWWV01014287.1:0-19493 GCA_001974805.1 Corchorus capsularis
ATATATATATATATATATATATATATATATATGTATATTTACAAAAGAAAAAAAAAATACACCATAGTACTAATAGTCTTTTTTTTTAAGAAAAATGGGAATAAGATTATTATCAAAATGGAGAAGAATTACAAATATGTGATCTTAAATACCCCACCCACACTCTTTGATCACCCTCAGTACATTCAGACTTGACAATATTATGAGCTAAAACATTAGCCTCCCGATTAACAAAATTAAAGGAGATTGAATCAAACATTGACGAAAGGGCTAAGACATCATGAATCAAGAAAGCACCTAACCACAACGAGTCCTGACCTTCAGCAATCTCCTCCACAGCTTGTTTACTATCAGACTCAACAATCAATGAAACATAACCATGCTCCCCAGCAATTTCAAGACCGAAAATGAGAGCCATACATTCAGGACGCAAAGCACTAGCTACTCCTTCAACGCTGCTAATCCCCCCTAATATCACATCACCATTAGCATTCCTTAAAACTATACCCAAAGCAGCTAATCCCGTTTGACTATTAAAAGCAGCGTCGCAATTTAACTTTAACTTCCCCGGGTCTTGCGGCCTCCATTGTCGTACCTTAATTGTCCTTAAAATCACCCGATAGTCTTTTTTTCTTTTTGGCAATTAGTACTGATAGTCTATTAATTAACTTTGAATCTGGAAAAAAAAATATTAAATACTCCCTCTGTTCCTATTTAATTGTCCCTTTTTGGTCAAACAACTTCAACTTTAACCATTTTTTTTGCTAAAAAAACCATTTTTTAAAAAATATATATAAACCAAAATAAAATTTTAAAATAATACTCATAAATTTTGGAACACAAGCTTTTCAAAGTATATTTTTTGAAATTTTAGTTCTACATATTTTTCTTTTAACTAATGATTAAAGTTTAAGTTGTTCGACCAAAAATAGACAATTAAATAAGAACGGAGGAAGTATTAATTAACTTTGAAGACTTCCGATTTATTGGCTCTTGTATACGGTTGGATTGGGACGGGTCCGTCTCCCCTCTAATATCCATTCATTTCCAATACTGTTGCGCCAAAAATCTCTTTGGAGAGTTTCTGTGAAAACTACTTAATGACAGCATAGGGACGTGCCAGTCAATTTGCTGAAATTGACAAGGAGAGCGTAAACAACAAGATCTGGTGCAAAACGCAGCAGATTAAAATATCAGAGTGATTTGTAGGGACTGGATAAAAGTCACACCGGAGCATTTAAATCATTGGATCCACAAGAGTAATACTTCCTAAAAAAGAGCGCTTCAAGAGCGGAAATTCATTGAAATTGAGATTGAAACAGGGGGAAAAGAGCAATTTGATTGCTGTCTTTTCAAAAGTAAACAAGAGATTGATGTTTTTACGTCCGGAGACAAGATTGAACAAGGAAAATATAAAGAACGAGTAAGAACTCGTGATGAACAAGAGTAAAAAGGCGCGAAGCCTGAGAGAAAATTGCGCTGGGCAAGTTTTTTAGACGAGTGATATCTGTGAGTTATGAGAACTGCCTCTGAAGCTCTGGAATTGGTTCCTTCATATAGGGGGTGGCATGGGCCTGAAATCTGGTGGGCTTTACTTGCTAAGGAAGTTGAACTCTTCTAATTGGTCGGAGGAAACTTCCAGGAAGTTGCAGTGAAGCTCCCCCTCCTTCTGATTGCTGCAGCAGGTGATAGGAGGGTGATGAGAGGAGAGGAAGGATGAGTGAGGCATCCCTCATAGTGTGATAGGCGACTTCCCCCTCATGGTACCAGGTAGCATGAGGTACTATGTAGCATGAGGTACTGGATAACATCTATTGTATCAAGTGTAGTCTCTGTTACCTCCAATGAGCTGAAATCACTAAATTGGCTGAGAGGTGACCCTGGGACTTGGAACTAAATACCTTAGCCACGAAATTACTCATACTTAGCCATATTTAGCTCTTCAAATCATAAAAATATCTCTTAATTAAGAACTATGGCTAAACCGGGGTGATAAAGCCACTTGTCCTTAATTGAAAAGAGTGTAAAAGTTGCAAATGAGCTTGGATTGAGCCCAAACTTCACCAGTAGGGTTCGTATATCAGCCATAGACCATGGTAAAAATCTTGGCTTGATTCGAGCCTCCCTTCATAGCAAACTAGACTTCACACCTCAATTGTCCTTAAATGAAAAACTAGCATAAGTTTTTCATTCTAAGTCTGAATGAGCTGAAACTTTGCCAAGGGACTTAGATTCTCTCAAAAGACTATGGGAAAAATTCTAAGTAAAACCGAGCTCCCCTTGATGGTGAACTAGGTTTCTCTCCCAAGTTGTCCTTAAATGAAAAACTAGCATAAGTTTTTCATCCCAAGTCCAATGAAGCTGATTTTCCACCAGTAGGCTTAGATTATCTCCATAAAGCTATGAGAAAAAATCCAAATAAAACCGAACTCTCTAGCATAGAGAAGTTGGTTTGACACCCTAAACTGTCCTTAACTGAAAAATAAGCATAAGTTTTTCATCTTAAGTCTGTTTGAGATGAAATTTCACCAGGATGACCTACATGTATCAAGGAACATCATGGTAAAACCCCTTGTTGGAGCTGCACCCCCTAGCTAGTTCAATTTCCTTGATTTCGCATTTTTGTCCTTAAATGAACAAAATGCAAATTTGCCTCCCGATGGAGTACTACTAGCTAGGCGGCCTGATCACTATACTAGGGTGATCACGTATGAGGGGGGTGAGTGATAAAATCCCACGCCTCCCTTAGTTCAGTGAGTGTTTCACTTGCTGTCAAACTCTTGCCCTCTGCCTCCTCAGTGCAAGTAGGGATGTCAACGGGGCCCCAACCCGGTGGGGAACCCGATTCCCCGCCCCGACGGGGGCGGGGATGGGGAGTACTTTTGGGGAACGGGGACGGGGATGGGGAATGTATATATTATAAATATATATAAATATATATTATGTATACATATATATATGTTAAATAAAAAAATTACTAAATCAAATATGTTTTGATAATTTACTAATAAATAATAATATATATACTAATAAATATTTACTAATTTACTAATAATATAAATATATATTAAAAATATATATTTTTAACCCTAAGAAATGCAAGATGATAATTATTTCATGAACTTTATTTGGATAATGGATTTGATATAATGTTTATTCATTTAAGTTATGTCTTGTATGGTGTTTAAAACTTGTAATTGTGGTGTTGTAAATTTGTATTAATCGTAATATTTTGTACTAAACTTTTTATGAATTACATTTTGTTTAAAAAATTAATTATAATATTCGGGTACGGGGATTCCCCGTCCCCGTCGGGTCGGGGATGTGGACTTTATTTTATTCCCCGTTGGGGATGGGGACAGGGACGTGGATAGGGTCTTCAAGTCGGGGTCGGGTTCGGGGATTATACCCCCCGCATAAAACCCGCCTCGTTGACATCCCTAAGTGCAAGGGATGAGGAGACTACTTCCTATGACTAGGGCGGTCTTCCTTGGGTATGGGAAAGACTTAGATTATTTTATTCCATGATAATTTCTCCCACCTGCATGTTCAGGTATCATACAACTCCCTTCCTTACTCTCTGCCTGCACTATCAGGCTGCTGTATCTAAGGAAGTTGCTCCCTTGAGGCCTGTCAAACCACACCCATAGGCAGGGGCGGCATACAGGGAGGAAATAATAATAATTATTCCAAAAATAATTATTATTAATTAATTTAATTATTAATTTCGGCCCTTTATTAATTAATTGCAAGATTTTCCTAATTCTGACAGAATTAGGGTGGTGCAGAAACTAAGTTTCATCAAGATTTTTGATTAAATCCTGACCACTCATCTTAATTTACTTTATGCAAAGACCAATTTACCCTCAATTGTAAATTGAGGTATAAACAAATACATATCTAGATGATTGACACCTATATATCAAAAACATTTTCAAACGGTTCAAATTATTAAGCAGATATAACTTCACATCACACCGTACCTTTACTCCGTTATCTCTCTTTCCTTCCCTCTTCCATATACTAAAGTTAAAGAACAAAACAAAAAAAAAAAAGCCAAAAGAAGCCATTGGCGCAGCTTGGCCAAAACAGATTATGTTAATTGGAGATTAACATATTTCTTCGTGTCAAATAAATAACAAGGCTGTAAAAAGAATGATGATAAGATTAATATGAGAATTATATGATAGAATTGGGAATTTAAGAAAGGGGGAAAAGGGGGAAAACCTACGGTGTCTTGGCCGCCGGGGGAATTTAGGTAAATGTGGATGGGTTTGGTGGGTTCTAGGATTCAAGGAAGAATAGCTGGGAAATAACGACGTGGGCTGTGTTGCTTTTGAATTTTGATAGGTCCATTTATGCAAATGATCCTTTCCTTGAGGAAACAGGAGAATATATCGCAACTGGTAAAGCTCTCTCACTGTGGAAAAAGTGTTCGATCACCACTGGAATCGAGCTGTGGCTTCGGTGGTTGGACCGTGACAAGGCAGTCATGGTGATTTTGATGGTTTTTAGAAATGGAAGAGAGAGATAAAGGAGTAAAGGAAATTTAAACCTTAGTAACGGTGTGATGTGAGGTTATATCCATTTAATAATTTGAACCATTGAAAACGGTGTGATGTGAGGTTATATCCATTTAATAATCTGAACCATTGAAAATATTTTTGATAGGTGTCAATCATATCTAGGTATGTAATGGAAATCAATGGATGTTAATATATAGTATTTGTAGGAAAGAGAGAGCAACCCGGTCTCGTCGTTACGAGACCTATATATACCTGTCGGACATCGATCTGAAGCCAAAAGCTTAAGTCTATGTGTTATTGGATCTTTCAGGTATATAACCCACTTTTACAGTCCATCCTTTTGTGATGTGGGATGTGACACTCACATGTGAACTCCAACAAACTCCCCTGTTCACATGTGACAGCTCTCCCCGTGCGGTTAACCCAATATTTCTTGGATAACCTTGTTCACACTTAACCACACCCTGCACCATCTGTGCACCCAATTGTTTTTCTTTTCCAGAAATACCACACTTTTTTTTAGCATAGCCGCACCACCGAACTCCAATCGAACCTAGCTCTGCGACCATTTGTAGGAGAGAGAGAGCAACCCGATCTCGTCGTTACGAGGCCCACTAACGTGGCCCATATATACCTATCGGACACCAATCTGAACCGAAAAGTTTAAGCCTATGTGTTCTTGGATCTTTCAGGTATATATGCCACTTTTACAGTCCATCCCTTTGTGATGTGGGATGTGACACTCATATGTGAACTCCAACAATATTGGAGGGGAGCCGGACCCGGTTGGGAAGTACTAACATCCTAATCATATCATAAAACTTGATTCCAAATATGCTAGGATATTTTCTCTCACCATAGATAGAAGCATAGCTAGATTTCTCAACTTCAGAATCTTCCTCAAGTTCCACCTGTAGCAAGGAAGAATATCAATCAATCTCCATAACATTCATTCCTTTAAAATATAAAGCTTCAGTCCAATCATATATTGAACCTGGTGTAGATTGACCATAGATTTTTTAAGATACATGATTTCTTGTTTCTTCCAAAGTGGAAATCCTTAAAACCTAAGCCCCCTCAGACTTCGGTTGGAACTTGGAAGTACCCTTTATGGCAAGTACCGACGTAAAAACAAAATTATGGCAAGTACCCTCAGAAATAAAACTATATTTAATAATTATGGCAAGCAGCTGACGTTAAATTAATTGACTCAATATAAGAAAATTTCAAATAATAATAATAATAATATTGTTAAGTGAGAAAAAATCGCTCAAGTATCTAGCTAGACCAATAATATATTTTTCTTTTTTAAAGAAATATACATAAATAAATCCAAATAAATTAAGGATGAAACAGACAGACCCCCTATATAAGAAGCAAATTTGCTTATAGAATTCCCTATCAAAACACTATATTATGAGAAAGATCGTTCTTTGAGGCTGCAAGCAAAACTTCTGGCAATCATGGCGTTGGTGGTGGAGCTGATAATAACGATAATATTTGTAGGTTGTTTATGGCTTTCTTACTTCAATAATAATAATAATAATAATAATAATAATAATAATCAAGGTGTAGCAAAGTAGGAGAAAAAGCAGCAGGACGTTTCATGGCCAAGCATGGTTGGTTCGTCGAACAATTATAATCAAGATGCAGCAAAGTAGAGGAAAGAGAAAGAGCAGCAGAAAGTTGCATGGCCAAGTGTCACGGACATAATCTTTTCTCGTTCAAGACTCATCCGTGTGTCACTTGATTGGGCTCTCCCGATCAAGTCAGCCAATCCGATGTTCAAACAGAACAAACACACATTACGCCACATTGTTCATAAGTGACAGGCTACAGAACCCCGGGGCATAATCGCCGCTAGCCCCGTTGACCCCCTCGCCTCGGAGAGGGAAATCATTTTGGGTATTATTAATAATGAGTTCACAAAAGCATCTCGGGACTTACCAACCTAGGGCCAAAGGGGGCAGCCCTAGGAGGAGTGTTGATACATACCTTACCCAGTGAGACAACCCAACTCTTTGGTGTCTGATCACCCCCCTCAAAGAGCTAAACGAACTTAATGGCTTTAACACCAGCAGCCATTGATATGTTTGAAAAAGGGACAAAAATCCTAAGGTTAGTTTAGGTTTGGCCCTTTACCGAAGTCATGGTCATCTAAACAAGTGTTGGCCATGACATTCTCCCCCACTTAATCTGTCGACGACCTCGTCGACTTTATTGTTAGGAATTTTTCATTCTTCTTCTCGAAAGGTTGCAGGTAAAGGGCTTTCTCCTAACTAACTTCCTCGGGTTCAGATCCCTCTGAGCGTCACAATCCACAAAAGGTGCCTCCACCCTGGATGACCCGCCAATGGGGTGTCATGACATTCCCGCATCAATCTCCGCCGCAAGTTCCCAGACTTCGGGACATACACTCGAGGGGCCTTACTCCAAAGCAGCCCGTTTTCCACCCAAACAAACTTTGATTTTCCTTCTATTGCTAGGTCCATCAGAGTTGAGGCTTGGGGGTCTCTCTTTAATCCGTCTTCTATCAAGGCTCTAATGTCTACAATTGCCTCGTTGTTCGACATTAGTGCTATCCTTCTCAAAGCAGCAAGTTTTGCCCTTCGGCTTAAAGCATCTACTACTTGGTTAGCCTTCCAGCTTTGTGCTCAAAGGCAAAATCAAACTCGGCCAACATCTTGCCACCTTGCTTGTTCGGCTGTTAGTTTGGGTTGGATCAAGAAGTGACTAACCTCTGTGTTGTCTGTTCTTAATACAAACTTTGGCCCAAGCAAGTAATGTCTTGATACTCGCAAGCAATGGACAACTGCCAATAGCTCTTTCTCCTTGGCAGTTACATTATTTCCGCTTCATCCAGTTTTAGGCTCTCAAAAGCCACTAGATGACCTTCTTGAAGCAAGACTCCTCCGAGTGCAAAATAGGAAACATCTATCTCTACCTCAAAAGGCTTTTCTATATCGGGATGAGCCAACACATGGTCTGTCGACATCGTCTTCTTCAAGTTCACCAAGGCTTCCTGATAATCGAAACTCCCATTTTTATCCTTGACCCTTCTTGAGCAACTCTATGAGCACTACTATCCTTTTAGAGTAGCACTCTACAAATCGCCGTTAGTAGTTAGTATGCCCCAAGAATGAGCAACTCGCTGATATTCTTGGGAGTTGGCCTCTCCCAAATGGCATTTTCTTTCTTTATATCCATTCTGAGGCGACCCTACTCAACTATATGGCTAACGAAATGCACATTTCTCTCTTTTCACATAAAGTTGGTTAGCCTATAGTCGCTCAAATAACATTCTTGGATGCTCAAGATGCCCCTCCAAGGTGGAACTGTACACCACCTTATTATCCAAATAGATCACCACGAACTTTACAAGGAAGTCGTGGAATATCGGGTTACACAAGTGATATTTGGTTCATCTCCTTTGGCAAAATTCCGACTCGATGATACACGGATCTTGGTTCGTCTCCTTCGGCAAATTCCGACTTGATGATACACGGATCTCAGATCCAACTTCGAGAATTACTTAGCACTGCTCAACTGATCAAAGATATCGGAAATAAGAGGGATTGGGTACTCGTTCCGCTCCCCCATTTGAGCTTTTGCCCATCTTTACGGGCCTTTCCCCCACTGAAAGGGCTATTTTCATCGTTGCTTGATGGTGGGCTCTCACGCTTTGAAGAGCTCTCACTGTTGTCGTTAAGGCGTTCAGCTACCATCATGGCCGTACCCATGTCTTGTACTCTCGACCTTAACGATTCGGTCCTGGCCCAAGACTTGAGGCTCTCAAGAGAATAACACATCTTGTCCTTCTCGGACATGTCTCTTTTATCCAACATCAATATTGAGAAGGTCTTTATATACTCTCTCATCGACCCCGTCTGCTCTAACTCTCATGAATCTTCTTCCGGGCCACGTATTCTACATTTTTGGCGTAGAACTGATTCTTAAGCTCCTGCTTGAGCTCTCTCCACGTCTTAATGGGGCACTTCCCATCTATAAACTTGGAACGCCACCACAACTTAGCATGATCGAAAAGGTACATAATCGCCAAGCTCAACTTCAACTCCTCTGAGTCAGTGTGCATGACTAAAGTATTGTTTGATGTCGTAAAAGGAGTTCACCAACTCTGTAGCATCCCTTGCCCTCTCTTATCGTCGGGGTTCGGGCACTTTAGCTCTCTTGGACTTCTCAATCGCACTTGATTCTGTGTTGCCCACCGACAACACCAATAAGCTCACTTTCTCTTAGGACTCCCCGAGATTAGTCTTGAGGGCCCGTATGGCTTCCTTGGTCTCCTCTCGCAGGGATTTCTTTTGCTCGGACAACTCCCGCTGGGTTGTCTCGATCTCTCAATATAGATTGGCTCACTTGTATGCCTCTCTACTTTCTCTTAACGCGGCCATTGCGGCCTTCAACTCCTCGAGTCGTTGTACATTAGTACACTCAATAGCGTCATCACTAGATTCATTCACCATCTTGTTGCACCTTGTGTGTCAACAATCTTGCTCGGAACACCAACTCTAATACACAACCGATGTGGGATTCATGGCTCGCCCCCACAAAGGGATGACCGTGACATCCTCACTCCGGATTCAAGGCTCACCCCCCCCCCCCCAACACCAATGGGCGACCACGACATCTCCTACCCCCCCCCCCCCCCCCCCACTTTCAACGAGGGTCCACTATCCTCAGTGGCACATCGCTAGTATCCCCAGAGCTGGCTCTGATACCAAATGTCACGGACATAATCTTTTCTCGCTCAAGACTCGTCCGTGTGGCACTTGATTGGGCTCTCCCGATCAAGTCAGCCAATCCGATGTTCAATCAGAACAAGCACACATTACGCCACATTATTCATAAGTGACAGGCCACAGAACCCCAGGGCATAATCGCTGCTAGCCCCGTTGACCCCCTCGCCTCGGAGTGGGAAATCATTTTGGGTATTATTAATAATGAGTTCACAAAAGCATCTCGGGACTTACCAACCTAGGGCCAAGGGGGCAGCCCTAGGAGGTGTGTTGATACATACCTTACCCAGTGAGACAACCCAACTCTTTGGCGCCTGCTCACTCCCTCAAAGAGCTAAACAAACTTAATGGCTTCAACACCAGCAATCATTGATATGTTTAAAAAAAGGACAAAAATCCTAAGGTTAGTTTAGGTTGGCCCTTTACCGAAGTCATGATCATCTAAATAAGTGTTGACCGTGACACCAAGCATGCAGGTCGGTTCGTCTAATTTTGCTAACTACAATAACAAGAATTCTGACAATAAGAAGCTGGAAACTAAGTCAGGTGGCGGGGCGGCAGCCGCAGCGGCGGCTCTGGTTATAATGGGGATCAATCTGATTATTATTATTGGGAATCAAACATCGGCCCAAAGAAGCTATGGATTGGCTCTATAGATCAGTTTTACAAAGTTAGGTTTATTGTTAATTCTTTGGAGCAATATATTGATTTATTAAGTTTTCATTGTTTTTTTCTTTTTCTTTAGTTTTTTGGGTTTTTTAGGAGAAGGATTTTGTTGGCTTTAGAGAAGAGCTTGAGCTTTTTTAATTTATAAATAACAAATATACTCTCTCACGAGTACTAAAGTCAGCGGAGGAAAATTGCAGATTTTACCAGAGCCTAACTCCTTGTGCTCATAATTACACATCTATATTATTCAATTTCCTACAGTCAAACTTTAGGACAATAGAACATCAAGCATCTACAACTAAACAACAAAGATTTATAGTTTGCTTATAAGGAATTTTACAGCAACTTGAAACTAAACCAGTTAAGCAGTAAGCTTTAAGGGAAGAAGTAGGAATATATTTAGCCTTAAAAACATCTTTAAAATAGGAATTACCCAATATAATACTTATCATCTTAATCTAAGCCAACTTTTTCTCCAACTTAGCATCGACAATTCTCTAAATTCTAAACATCTGGTCTTCAGAATACTTTTTCTCAGACATAATAAGATGGTTTCAAATAAAAAAAGTTTCCATCAATTATGCAAGTAGACTAGAGCTTTTGTCAAGCCTCACTTCATGTACCAAAATCCTGCAACAACCAAGTAAATTGAAAATCGGAATTATTATCAATTATAATATAAGTAAAGGTCATAATCAACCTTCACCATTAGGCCTAAGTTACGAAAAATTGTCAATGCTCAAATCACTGCCTTTTTAAAAGGTATATTACAGATGCTGCCTTGTAGGAATCCATATATCATACATTTGATTGACCATGTATTTAAAACAGAATGCAAATACCAAAAAGGCAAAATCAATTGTAATTTATGCAAGGAAAGCACATAAAATGCACACATTCTTCTATGCTAAACTCCTATGAAACAGATAGATGCCGCCTTGACAGGATTCCGATTATATATGCACTGAAATCGGCTAAACCAGCAATAAATCACAAACTATGAATTAATATCAATGAGTCAACTTATTAGGCATCACATCTCACATGATTAACGTTACACAAACAAAGAACAGGAGAATAAATCATAGGATCAGTGAATTAGTACAAAGGAACCAAACTTCGCAATTTAGTTAAGACAGTACAGCAGCAGCAATTGGTGACCACTGAACTATAGTACACACATTATGATAATCTATAAATTCTTTTTGCAGTAACATCTATATACTACATAATCATTAGCCATTATTCCCCAAGGCGGCTTCTTAGGTCCACCACATCAGGACATACCAACATCCCTGGAGTAAGAATTAGGTACCATCTCAACAAAGATAAACAATCAGTCTTTTTGGCATCTTTAACTAATTTTAGACAAATCAGCAATATTAGATATCAAACAAAAAAAAAGATAACTCTCATAAACAAGGGAGAAAAAGGAAAACAACAACCTTGTATAAAGAGAGCCTATGTAGAGCTAAAAGTAAGCTCAAAATATTGGAATGTATCATTCCATTTGCACAAGTATTCTAAAGCTGATACCAGAATAAAGAAAAGTTGAAGAGAGAGTGATATAGAAACTTTATTAAAATAATTTACGACCAAATATGAAGATCAAAATAGACTTACTGCTTGTATGAAAGAGCAAACTTGTCAGTTGAAGTCTTTCAATCTTTTCTTGAGCACATCCAAGGATTTCTTCCGAGCACTTTGCTTTGTGTTTCTGGATGAAAGGCTTCCAAAGATCCCATCTGCTGAATCCTTGAATTTTTCACAAATGCTAGCAACTTTCTTATAATCCAAACAATTGTAGTTTTTCTCCCGTATTACAGGATTCATGAAATTCTCTGGCTGGCTGCTGGACAAAAGGTTTATCAACTGCCGCGCTTCTATCAAGCAGCCTCTAAAATTGCCTTCCTTATATATCTCACTTAGCCCAGTGCTGTGGAACCTCTCATCAGCAAAATTCTCTAACATCTTCAGATGATTGTTGATAACCATCACTGCATTAGCATTAAACCTCTTGACACTATCACTGAGAAATACTGAAACAATATAATTGGAAATATGCTCAAAAGCCCCACTTCCAACCTTGTATAAAGCATCCAATGGCAGAATTTGCTGTGCTGTTGACAAAAGAGTGTCAAGGTAAAAAACCACTTCATTCATATACTCATTGTTATTTTGGGATACCTCTTCAGCAGTCCAATTTATATTCTCCGTAAGTGACATGAACTCTTCTAACTTACTATTCACCGAATTCAGGAGAGCTAGATAAGCTTCATCTCTTGAAGTTTTTAACACGACTTTGGCTGTCAAACTGGCTTGGGGCCTCTCAACTGATCGAGCTGGAATCCCACAGAGTTGGGCAGCGTGTCCAAGGTAAAAATCACAAGCTCTTTCAAGAAAAGATATATTTGCAGCAATCTGCATGGCTTGAGATACACTGATGGCGGAACTATGAACTGTAGTAAGTACTACTTCATTAAGCACGTCAATCAAGAGCTTGTCCAAATACTTTCTCACTACATCATAAATATTAGAATTCACTCCATAAGACAGGTAATCAACCGAACCTTTCATGAACGATCTAACAATGCGACAGCAATCAGGCACCATAGAGGAGAAAGGTGCAACATATGGAAAAGCTGGCATTATATCTGAAGTCTGAAGATGAAATGATATAACATTACTTTCATAGTCAGAATCCTTCTTCAATACCATTTGCTCATAGGTATCATTGGAAAGAGCACTAGCAATTTGCTGCCGACACTCATCAAGAAGAAGCTCATGGTATTTGTCTCGACTGTTATCCAATACATCAAGAACTGAACCCACTTCATACCCATACTGTCTAAGAGTTGCCCCAAGAAGAGTGATATAATCCTTAACCAAGAGAAGGTGTGTTGCAGAATCCATATGGGAAAATTGTTGTTCCAAAACTGATGCCATTTTAGCCACAGTTGTTTCCCACATTGTCTCAACTTGATCAGCAGACAACAAGCCACCCGCAGTCCTTAGGACCCTATCTTCCACAATAAAGTAGCCTGCAATTTGAGCCAAATAAGTTTGATATGATTCAACAAACGGTTGCACAGAAGAGATCTGCAAGTCCGAATTGAGCTGTAATAACCGATTTTTGTAGTAATATTCACGAAATTGCTGTTGGATTCCAAGGCAGGCATGGATGTGATATGACCGATAAAGTGGCGTAAGATCAAACTTCAAAACAGAATCCTCATCAAGTTCTTCGACATCTAATGTATATGCCAAATCTCCTAAGCCTGAAATGTTCTGCTCCTCGGCTTTTCTCTGCCTTTCCAGCATTTCCTCATCTCTCTGGCGTGCTGATGCAGCATGACCTATTGCTGTCTGTCCAATATCCTTAGCAGAACTCCTGATGTGAACTAGCCACTCATTAAATTGGGTAGTCACTTTCTTCTCAATATGTGCTTTTATTATAGGGATCTTCTTCTCTATTGGTATTTTGAGTGCATTTACAGGGATATTCTGCAAGTAGTTTTTCTCAATCAAATCGACAGTTTTCAATGCAGGGTAAAATTCACCTTCTGAAATGTGATTATTACACTTGACACAGAGCTCCAGGACTTCAATACAAATCTTCGACATCTTAATAGCTTCAGTCACATTTTTCTTAATTGAATAAGATTCAAGAAGCTCTTCAAGTTTCACTAAAAGCGCACTCCCAACCTCTTGCAGCCGAAAATTATCACTGGCGAGATCACTTTTCAGCTCTTCAGCATCAACCAAGACACCACGAAGCTCATCAACAGCAAGAATGAATTCCTCATAGTGAGTCTTGCAGAGCTCCTCAATTTCCACTTCTTTCTTCTTCACAACATGCTTCAGCTGGTGAACAAGTGGCTCAGGCCGCCCCATTTCAAAGGCATGCCTAACAAGAGGACCCAAATCATCCCCATTTCCAATCAAAGTAGCAAGTACCAAGTCTTCCCCTGTATCCCCATTCTCGATAACACTTCTTCTCTTGGGTTTGGGATCCATAATTACTATTTAACAAATCACACAAATACTGCAAAATAAATAATATCCAGGAAAATAAAAACATACCCACTAACAAAACACAAGAAAGGAACACAAAACATATATACATAACAGGAAAGCGAACTTTAAAACAAGTTTTAAGGAACATAAGCAAAACAACAACAAAACATGAAATCATATAAAATGGAAATATTTTTAAAGCGAAACATACCTGGAAAAAAGAAGGCAGGATCTGAGGTAGATGAAGTTAGATCGGTGGGTGAAGATATGGGAGAGTGGGTATTGCTTTTCTTGTAATCCTCGTCGGAGAAATAAAGAAATTGGAAAGTGGAAATCATCAGTCTTCTCGTCCGTTTTCTGTCTCTTTCTTGTTATTTTTTTGCTTGTGGTTTTTTGGGTGGTTTTTCAGTCGAGTCGAATTCGGGAAAAAAAAAATATTTAAAGAAGGGCTTAATCCTTAAATATCACAAAAAGACACTTTACCCTATAATTTTTTTTATCCAATTTTGCTATGAAATAAGGACACTTTGCCCCTACCGAATTCAGTTGTGTGCGTGCACGTAACCAACAAGTCTGTTAACTTAAGGTTTTTTGTTGACTTGGAATTTTCATACCAGCCAAAAAATGGGCCAATCTGGATTTTTATCAATTCCTGTAGGGTAAAAAAGATTGTGTGGGGCCCACTTTTAACTGGCGTGGAAATTCCACGTCAGCAGACAACCTCGAGTCAACAGACTTGTTAGTCACGTGCACGAGAAATTATTAGGTGCGAAGGACCCACCACGTCATCTATGAGACCAACAAATAATATGAAGACAACTCATCAACTTTCTAAAACCCTATCCCAAAAAAATCTCAAATTTCGGGACTTACCCTTTATATATGGTTTGTTTTAAAAGGGGTTAAACCTTCGGCTAAAATCGTACCTAAATTTAAGGAGTTCATTTGACATGGCAAAATTCTATTAGTTAGTCTCATGGATGATGTGGTGGGTTTGTCCCACCTAATAATTTCTCTACGGATGATTACGGCGGGGAACCAAATGTCCTTATTTCATATTTCGGGGGGCAAACTTGGATAAAAAAAAGATTATGGGACAAAGTGTCTTTTTTGTGATAGGATTTTGGGCATTAAGCCTTTAAAAGATAGGGAGAATTATCTTTAGGTGTAATCATAGTTTAAAATTACTCCACAAGTGTAATGATACAACATTTTCTGAAATCTAGTGTAAGGTTTAGCATATTAGTGTTATATATATACTACATATTAATTTTATACACTCTGGAAAAGACTAACTACCCCTTTTAACTTTCAACCAGAGAAGAGCTAATCAGCCCGTTTTTGTCATTTAATAACTTGGTTTTTTACTTCATCGCCCTCAATTCACACTTGATGATTTTTGTTTGTTTTGGGCCATTAAAGTAATCTGATATATATTTGGTTCATGCCCCCTGGATTATGCTTTTTGTTAGTGAGTTTTAAATGAATTTAGGGATTCACACCTGATGCATTCCTTTTGATGCTAATTAGTTTCCTTTTTTTTTCACTTGCTTATTTGGAATTTAAATTTTAACGTTTCGTTTCAGTTGCCCAGTTCTACAAAAGTTTTTCACCCATTGACTGATAATTTTTTCACTCTAGAATTGTATTGTTAATTTTATATAGTTGCACTATTTCATTTGTACCCTAAATTCCAAGGAAATTTCTTGAGAAATATACTTTTTCCAATAGTTATATCATATTTATAACTCATATTAATAATTACTAATTGAATTCATGATACCATGGATTAGTTTCAAATTTTTACGACTTCCTGAGAAATGCATAATGGTAACATTATTATTCTCTATAGTTTTGTCATATTACAAATATATGCACTGTAGGATTATTTGGTTTAAGACAATTAACTACTATTAGTAAATGTTTCCATTGTGATTTTACAAAAAAAAAAAAGGTTTTTAATGTGATGCAAAGACTGAAAGGGTTTTTGATGCGTAGTGTCTCTTTTGATCTTTGATTTAGAGAGCTTTTTTTTGCCTAAAGATTTATAGAGTTGGAAGTGTTTGCTTTTTTTTTTTAAAAGCGAAAGTGTTTACTCAATTGAAAAATATCAAGTCCAGTAAGTTTTTTAATGCTCAATAGTCTATCAATATTTCAATATTCAAGGGGTTAAATTTAGTATTTATAAATTACTTTTTCAAACCTGAGAAACCAAAAAATACACTTGCCCTCGGTGTCCCCACCCTGTATCCGTCATGACTATAACAAAATGATTGTAATGAAAAGACTCCGCGCTAGCGCTGAGTAACCCTCTTATATAATAATGAATTTCATATACTTTACCTAATTTACTCTTTTAAAAAGTTTTAAGAGAAAATTAGGAAAATAAATAATTTTAAAATTGAAAAAAAAAAATTAGAAGAAGCAACTCTCATCTCCCTAGCGTCACACTAATTTCTATTAGAAATCCATTTCTGCTAACAATTAAATGCTAAAATCCGAATCTAAGATTAATATTCCAAGGAGTCGACATAGTATTTGATAAGATCAACATTGTGAATTTTATTAAAAGAAAGAGAAAAAGGAAAAACACCATTTTCTAATTAAATACTTCATCCAATATACTCATGTATATACCATGAATTTGGGTGAACTGAATTTGGGTGAACTGAAGTTGTAGATTCAATAGAGTTGCATAAACTCCGAATCCCACAAGATATAGACCAAAACCGAACTTATTGTTAAACATGATGAACAACTCAAAAAAATATTTCATGCTTTTTATAAGACTTTGAAAAAGAACACCAGCGAGTGATTTATGATTGAGTAGTTTTTCGGCATGGCAGATATATGCCAATAGAAATTGGTGGGACAGTGGGGAGATGAGAGTTGAATCCTTTTCTTTTTTTCAGTTTTAAAATTATTAATTTTTCTAAGTTTTCTTAAACTTTTTAAAAGGTTAAAATAGATAAATTGTATTCATACAGCAATTATTGGGAAATATGTTAAACCTTATATTAAGCACTAAGAAATGTTGTGTCATTATACTTGTGGGATAATTTTAACCTATGATTATACATAAGAATAACTCCCCTAAAATATAGTATTTGGTAGAATGTTACCATAAAGCACAGAGTCACAGACTAACAAACCGGACCTTTCTTTTTGAATTAAAATTACAAAAGAAAGTCCTTCCAAAAAAAAAATTACAAAAGAAAGGTCCGGTTTGTTAGTTTGTAATTTTAAATAGAAATAAATAATCTATACTGATTATAATGTGAAGTCCTGAATTTGTGTTACGAGTTAACTCTTGGAGACAAACTCGGTTACTCACTACAAAACTATTTTTTTTTTGGCCAGACACTACAAAACTATTTAAAAATCATTATTCAATTTTTTTTTTAAAAAATGATAAGTTGGTTACCTAATAAACTACTCCACATCTTATCCACTAACAAACTAGCGTAATTTTCTGAATCCAAACTTCTACAGTATATACCTTAATCTTCATCTTTCTCCAACTTCTACAAAACCAAAATCTTTCTCTTCTCATAGTTCGCAAGAACACAATTCCCACAAACTTTTTTCCTCCTGAACCGACTTCTATAGAGATATTGACTTAATGGCCTTTAGTAAGAATAACTTTCTCCTGATAGAGATATTGACTTAATGGCCTTTAGTAATGTAGGAAAAACATGATCTATAGAGCATAGCAATCTAAATGGATTAAAATAAATCATGTTTCATAAAGATGTAATTTTGCGGAAGCGAAAGAAATCAAACCAGGGTCAATTACGGTGCTCCTTGATCTTCAATACTCGTGGTGGACTTTTGCTACAGGAATGAGCAGAAACCTCACTAATCACAGTGCAAAAACCTTTTCTTGCTTGACAATGGAGGGAGAAACTTTTTCTGTGGAAAGTTCTAACTTTCTGGAGAAAGAAAAATGAGAGAGCTTCTTTTTTTTTTTACGTAGTTTTTTTATTTTCTCTTTTTATATGTGAGTGGTTGTATTCCACTTGAATACTTAGCTAGATAATTTCTGATATAATTCCCAAGGAATTTTATCAAGAAAATATCTCCTATTATTATCCTTGTTAATTTAATTCAAATTAAATTACCAAGATAATAATATATGTTGGGCTAGATCATCATGGGTGCAAAGCCCAAATGTCCAACATCTCCCACTCACACATGATGGGCAAGCCATCGTAAAGCCTTCTCAACCATCCCAATGCCAAGTTCATACAGGTTAATGAATCGTGCGACCACTGAGTACACTTTGAATTTCGGGAGTTCTATACTAGGAACTCATTAGAGCCAACATAGAGACATCTACCCTTTTATAAATAAATTTAGTGTCTCATGTACCCTAGACCAATTAATCACATCAGATTGAGTATCTCAAAAAATCCCTCAATGAGCATACGAATCAATCTTTCCTAATGTTGCAACATATATTCACATTATGTCAAAGCTTTCAAAAGCGACATAATGGGTCGACCTTGAATATAGTGCATGACGTGATTCAAATTGTCTTCCCTCTTGCCCTCATGTCACTTGGTTTGAAACAGACTGCTTTCCCAGTAATATCCCGTAGAACCGAATCATCCATGGTCTTAGGTAACATACCAAAGCAGCAAACATCCATTCCACGCCTTATGACATAGTCAAAGGTCACTAAGGGCACAATGTAAGGTTTATCTAAACCTTCATAGGACTCACATGGTGAAGAAGCGGGGATCCATTCTTCCACCTCCTATATAGGTCGTAAAAGCGCATGTAGTATGAAATATATGCTACAGTGGAGTGTCTCTTTTCTCTAATAAGAGCGTATGTCAAACTCAACACTGTACAGATCTTAGTCTAGTCGCTCCTTTAGCGCCTAACCTGAGCATCCTATTTGCTCGCCTTCTTAGGCGCCAAATTAGATCTCACATCCGGCTTACTTCACAGGCTAAATGGATTGTGGGTCAATCCATTTTTCGGTCCTTTAGGCAATCATTATTATATTGACCTCATCTTGGCTCCAACCAAGGCGATATCTTAATTATACTCTTGCCGCTCTTAATAAGCGCTAGTAGCTTGTGTCTCATCTTTGCTCAACCCTCATAGGCGCCAAAGGCGATTGCTCATGTGAGTGAGCCAATCTAAAGCCTGTTGACATACTCCTAAATCTTGTGTGCAAACAATTCATCATAGTAGAAATGCATGAATTTTTATTAATATCCAAAAAACAAAGAGTCAATACAAATGATCAAAAACAACATAATCACCATCGACGAATACCTAAAGACTTTACATGAGTCACATCAGCATCCCTAGGAATAGGCTTAGTTAAGGGATCAACAACCATATGACTAGTGGATATATGTTCTAAGATCACTTCCTTTTGTGCTATCAAATCCCTAATGTAGTTGTTCCTAATATCAATATGTTTGGTTCTACCATGATACTTTGGATCCTTGGTATAAGCGATTGCAGTCATGCTATCACAATGAATGGTCACTGGATCTACGGCGCT
>AWWV01014291.1:0-17679 GCA_001974805.1 Corchorus capsularis
TACCAGGNTCTCTTATATCCGACCCCATTCTCTCTCCTCTCCCTTCGTTCTGATAAGATTCCTCCTCCCTCTCTCTCTCAGACGGTTTTTTTTTTATTGTCTTCTTCTGCATTCTTCTCTCTGTTGACAGTAGATGGGACTTCCGGTCTTTCCGGGATAAGATCGGCTTGTAGTGAGCTGTCCATTGAGTCAGCTAACTTCTCGAATCTTCTCTCAACAACCAGGTAATTTCTGTTGTGGGTTTATTATTTTTTTTACCAATTGGGGAATTTGACTGCTTTCTTCAAGGATTTCCTTTGTCATCTAAGTACGTGTACCTCCAAATATACCTTATACTTGTCCTTTTGTGTGAGCTGTTGACAAATTCTATGCCTCTCGTTCACTGCCCTTGTCGACTTAATCATATGGTTTGCCCTATTGTTGGCCATGTTGCCCCGTTGAAATGTTCTTATTTTAGATTGTGTTTGACACTCGAGCTTGCTTGGTCCTATCACACTTGAACTCTGGTTGCCATTGACCCTGCCATATTGACTGGTTGCTAAAGATTAGTGTAATGCATGCTAGTAAACGTTGCTTGATATGGATGTTAACATGAGTGAATGAATATGCCAGAATTTGAATGCTCTGTGATGATTGTAAACGTGTAAAGCATGGTTGGAAGTGCTCTATTACATGTGACAATGCTTATTGAGATGCTGATGAGGAAATGTTCTACTCTTTAAACTGTGTGCAATCTGTGAATGCACGAATGCTTTGCTTGCGAACTGGGGTGCTAAGATACCAAGTAAGTGACTAAAGTTTGCTACTGTGATTGCATGACAATGCCCTAAAAATGCTGTTTACTTCTATGCTTTATATTCCCTGAAATGAGTGATTGCAGTGCTAGTATGCTTGTTGAAAATGGACTCCTAAAACTGAATAAACTGTAAATGTATAGAGTATGTGTGCTATTAGGGAAGTGCTGATGAGTTAGCCTCTATGCAATGATGAATGAGATGAAATGGGATGAGCCAGGCCTAAATGCCGCCATTGCTTGCTGACAAATGCTTGATCTTCACATGCTAGAATGATTGTTCTTCTGCTTGCATTTTCTGAATTTTGTTACTGCATAGATGATGTGATCTGCTGCTTGCCATGATTTCAAGGTTGTACTGGAATTCAGGGACCAGGAATTAATCCTAAATCCCTTTCCACATTCAACCGAGAGCAAAGTATTCCTCATGTCTGCCTGTTGTTTCACTTGCATGTTGTTTTGTTGTGAGTCTTTTTGTTGACTTGTTCGTTTCCCTTTGCTCCATACTTTCTGCTCTAGATACCACTCCCACCATTCATCTCATGCACAGCCCTGCACATGAGGTCTTTTAAAAGACCTTCAACGCTCGGGTGCATGCTTGTTTGACAATCCTTGCATGTTTTCTGTTTAATTAGACATTGCAGCATCATTTTGCACTTACCTAAGCCTTCCTACCCTTTTGGCTCACACCAATTAAGGGTGTATAGTCTGGAGTCTTGGAGGGCACATTAGTTATTGCCCCATTCAAAATCTTGCAGGTTTCCGAGTAACCAGACCGAGTCTATTTTAAAATCCGATCAAACATCTTCTTCTTGTAAGGTGAAGAAAAAAGAACTGTGAAAGGATGCAAGAAGGAAAACTAAAATGTAACACATTTGTAATTCCCAATTTTTGTATGTTTTAGCCTTTTTATTATATTTTTGGAAAAATTTGTAATCTAAAATAAATGTATATGAATGAACAAAATGAAACAAATTTCTTCTTTTTTTGTATTTTGTATTTTTTAATATTCTGACATTCTATCTATCATTATTCTACTTAGCAAAACCATGTGATGCCAAAAGCACACGAAAACGCAAATCCAATTTATGCGATATTTAACTAATTGCTAAATGAAGGGTTAATTAACGATGAACTAAACCGGATTAAACTACTAAACCGGATTAAACTACCACAAAGCTAAATCACTAAATGAGTGTAACAAACCAAATTACTAAATGAAAACGACGATGCAATAATACTAAATTACTAAATGCAATTATGCAAAAATTCCAAAAGTACATATTAAGATTTTTATTTTCAATGCAATCTAGATAACTAAAATGAATTAGCTAATCTAAATTAAAAGTGACCTTAAAATGACCAAAATGCCCCCTAAATGTGAAAATGACCAAAATGCCCATTAGTGTAAAAAATGACCAAAATGCCCCTAGATGACCCTAACGCCAATTATTAAGCAAATGTTTTAAATTAAATTTATAGGACAAAAATGGGTGTCTACAGCTGCCCCTCTTTGTGCATTTTCCGACTATTGGGAAGTTTTCAAAAGAGCACTTTGTAAACTTTTCAATAATAGGGAAATGTGCAAAGACGTAGACTCCCATTTTGTGTGTGTTTATTGAGTTTATTTCAGCGTTTCTAGAAGAAAATGTGTCTTAAAGCGGAAACTATCGAACATAGACCTAGAGCAGGATTGAGAATGAAACATGATTTGGAATTGACAAACCTCGACCAGAGACCTTTAGCAGTATTAGAATCTAACAAGACTTTGGAATCGAAACAAGAAACTCTCGACTAGAGACCTCAAGCATGGTTTGAAACCAACGAGATTTTGAAATTGGAACAAGAAACTCTCGATTAGAAACCTCAAACAGGATTTGAAACTAACACGATTTTGAAACAAGAAACTCTCGACTAGAGACCTCAAGCAGGATTTGAATAGAAACGAGACTTTGAATTGACACTAGAGACCCTCAACTAGAGACCTTAATTAGGATTTGGAAATGAAACTGGATTTAGATTGATACAAAAGACTCTCAACTAGAGACCTAAAACAGGATTTGAGATGAACGAGAATTTGGGATTGAAACTCTAATAATAACTCAATAAATGTCATGTCAAAATCATTTCCTTTTCTCTTAAACCAAAGTCTATTGCTTTTAAAATAAAGACCCAAGATAGCCCAACATTACTCTTGATAGCATTCTGATTTAAGCTGACAAACTTTTGTTCTTCTCTTCACTTCTTCTTAATATCACACCTTGGGTATCCTTTTTCCGATGACTGCCCTTTTATGTAATGAATGCCCCTCATTAAGTATTTGCCCCACAAGGATCCCATTTTATCTCCAATGTGGAGTTCCCCAATTGATGAAATTCTTATTCCAGCTTACCCCCTTTCGTGGTTGAACACCATGCATGGCCATGTTTACTCAAATATGTTCAACCAGAATTATTATTTTGTAATGAAATGCATAATTCAAGTTTTCCTCTCAACAGAAAATGTATGTAAAAAGAAATGTAATACACAATATTAATATTAAGGAAGAAAGAAATGTATATAAAAAGATTTTTCTTGCAATAAGAGGAATAATTCATAAGCAAAAATGTTGAAGTGATAACAAATATATAAAGAAATAGAGTTAACCGCATGGCGATGAATACTCCGACGATTTTGAATGATGGATAATTCCCTTGCATTTCAATTGGTCCTGTGTGTAAATTCCTCTTCTTTTTTTTTTTGGTCATCACTGGTAGCTCTGAACTGCTCGCTCACCCTTTCGACCTCACAAGAAGATTGAGCAAGATTCCACTGTCAATGCCTTTCCATCCTTCACTTGAGCCGCCCTTTCAGGTTTTCGGCTCAAGAACCCCCATTGGATTCAGGCAGCCCTTTGCGGGTTTTCAGCCTGAACCCCTCCTTTTATTTATTTATCTTTTTCCGACCTCTTTCTATTGTAGGCCAAGTTTTTTCTTTCGACCTCTTTCTATTTTAGGCCAATGTTTTTTTTTTTTTTTTTTTAGCTTTCCCCTCTTAAGCATAGTATTTCTTCACCACATCTGAATTAATTGGACTTGGTAATTCATCCCCATCCATCTTTTGCAGAATTAAAGCACCTCCAGAAAATGCCTTCTTTACAACATATGGCCCTTCCCAATTTGGGGCCCATTTGCCCCTGGGATCTCGTTGCTCAGAAAGAATTTTCTTCAACACTAATTCTACTTCTTTGAACTACCTAGGATGCACTTTCTTGTTGAATGCCCTTATCATCCTTTTCTGATATGCTTGTCCATGACAGAGCGCGATCATTCTTTTTTCTCCTAAAAGATTCAACTGATCATATCTTTCTTGTTCCCATTCGGATTCCCCCAGCTTAACTTCACGGTACACCCTTAATGAAGGAATCTCTACTTCAATTGGCACTACTGCTTCCATCTCATACACCAGAGAATAAGGAGTTGCCCCTGTGGATGTTCTGGCACAAGTCCTATAGGCATGCAGAGCAAAGGGCAATTTTTCATGCCAATCTCTATAAGTTTCTGTCATCTTCCGTATAATGTTCTTGATGTTCTTGTTTGCTGCTTCCACCGCGCCATTCATTTTCGGACGTCTTGGGGCAGAATTGCTATGGGTGATTTTAAACTGAGCACAAGCAGCCGCAATTAGCTTGCCATTCAAATTCATTGCATTGTCAGTTATGATTCTTTCAGGCAGGCCATATCGACAAATAATTTCCTTCCTGACAAATTTGAGAACCACTGATTGTGTAATGCTAGAATAAGATGCAGCCTCCACCCACTTGGTAAAGTAGTCAATTGCCACTAAGATAAATTGATGACCATTTGAAGCCTTAGGATTTATATCCCCGATCACATCTATGCCCCACATTGAAAATGGCCATGGAGATACCAAAACATGAAGTGGATTAGGGGGAGTGTGCATCTGATCTGCATGTATTTGGCATTGGCGACATCTTCTTGCATAATTGATACAATCAGTCTCCAAAGTTAACCAATAATACCCTGCTCTCATAACTTGCCTGGCCATTTTATGCCCACTAGCATGGCTTCCGCAAATTCCCTCATGAACTTCCTCTAGTATCCTTTTAGCTTCCGCCGAGTTCATGCATCTTAGCAAAACCTGATCTCGACTGCTCTTATACAATACTTCCCCATCCAAAAAATAACCCAATGACATTCGCTCTAATCACCCTCTTATCATTGTCAGTAGCATGTTCTGGATATTTCTGATGCTTAAGATACTGTACGATATCATAATACCAAGGATTCCCATCTGGCTCCTCTTCCACATTCATAACATGGGCCGGTACTTCTTTCAACCTCAACTTAATCGGCGGTATATTCACACCCCCTCCAATTTTAAACATGGCAGCCAGTGAGGCCAAGGCATCAGCCAATTGATTTCCCTCTCGTGGCACGTAATGAAAGGAAATATCTTCAAAATGGTTCATTAGCTCCAACAGATGCTCCCGATAAGGGATTAACTTAGAATCTCTTGTTTCCCATTCTCCTTTCATTTGATATACCACCAAAGCTGAATCACCGTAAACTTCTAAGACTTTGACTTTCTTTTCAATAGCCATCTGAATTCCAAATACATATGCCTCATATTCCACAACATTGTTGGTGCACGGGAAATCTAATCTTGCAGTAGCTTGGAAATGGTCTCCATCTGGTGAAACCAATACGGCACCAATTCCATTCCCCAACATATTAGATGCTCCATCAAACTACACTTTCCATTTTGTTGGCTCTTCTGAAACTTCGTTCTCAACATTCATTATTGCCATGAGATCTTCATCTAGGAATTCAAATTTTACAGGCTCATAATCATTACTCGCTCTGTCTGCCAGAAAATCTGCCACTGCACTTCCTTTTACGGCTTTTTGGGACACATACACTATATCATATTCGGACAAGAGTACTTGCCACCTTGCAATTCGACCAGACAAACCAGGCTTCTCAAAAATATATCGGAGGGGATCGAGTTTGGCTACCAACATCGTAGTGTGGTATAGCATGTATTGCCTTAACCTCTGGGCTGCCCATGCCAATGCATAACACATTTTCTCCAGTGGGGAATAATTTGACTCGTATTCTGTAAATTTCTTGCTCAGGTAATAAACCGCATACTCTTTTCTTCCTAACTTTTCTTGTTGGGCCAGAACATAACCCATAGACTTTTCAAATACTGTCAGATACAAGACCAAAGGCCTTCCTCGTTCTGGGGGCATCAAAACAGGTGGGTTTAACAGATACTCCTTTACTTTCTCAAATGCAGCCTGACATTCATCATCCCATTCACCTGGATTATTCTTCCTAAGTAACTTAAAGATGGGGTCACACTTTGCTGTCAACTGGGATATGAAACGAGCTATATAATTCAATCGTCCTAGAAACCCCCTCACTTCCTTTTGGGTTCTAGGTGGAGGCAAATTCTGAATTGCTTTAACTTTATTAGGATCTACTTCTATTCCATTCTGGCTTACTACAAAACCCAACAACTTTCCAGATGTTGCCCCAAATGTACACTTGGATGGATTCAACTTGAGCTGGTACTCCCGGAGTCTTTGGAACAACTTTCTCAAATTCCCTAAGTGCTCCTCTGGTGAGTGGGCTTTTGCAATCATGTCATCTACATATACCTCTATTTCTTTATGCATCATATCATGGAACAAAGTAACCATTGCTCGCTGATAAGTGGCTCCCGCATTTTTCAGTCCAAACGGCATGACTTTATAACAAAATGTGCCCCACGCAGTCACAAAAGCAGTCTTTTCTTTGTCTTCGGGCGCCATCTTAATTTGGTTGTATCCAGAAAAGCCATCCATGAAAGAGAACAATGAATGACGAGCTGTATTGTCCACCAAAATGTCAATATGAGGCAGTGGGAAGTTATCTTTAGGGCTGGCCCTATTTAAGTCTCGGTAATCTACACACATCCGCACCTTTCCATCCTTTTTTGGGACTGGAACAATATTAGCCTGCCATTCGGGATATCTAATCTCCTCAAGAAAACCGGCATCAATCTGTTTCTTGACTTCTTCTTTTATTTTCAAAAGCATATCTGGCTTCATCCTTCTTAACTTTTGTTGTACGGGCTTGCATTCAAGTCTAATCGGCAATCTGTGAACTGCTACCTCAGGATTCAGCCCCGGCATATCCTGATACGACCACGCGAAAACATCTGCATACTCTTTAAGCAAATCTACTAACTGTTGTCTATCTTCTGGCATCAAAGTAGTGCCAATCTTTACTTCTCTCCTATTCTCCTCTGTACCCAAATTTATCAATTCAGTGGATTCTTTATGAGGCTGAATTTGTCTATCTTCTTGCTCAATCAATCTCATGAGGTCTGAGGGCAGCACGGAGTCCTCGGCATATTCCTCAGCCATATCATTATTACACACAAGCCTTTCGAAAATATTTGCAGGGCTATCCGGTTCGTCTTTGCATTCATTGCCAGTTGGCCTGCGGAAGAAATGAAGAGAATATATATGTATAGAGAAATAATAAAGTATAAGTAAATAAATAAATATATGCAAACAAAATGGAATGATTGAGAGGAAATCTTGAACATGCATTCGACTTCATTACTCATCATAACAAAGAGAACATGATTTGAATAACATCCATGATCATGAAAATGAGATTCAATCACATTTTTAGGGAAAAGATATTAAAACTTTAAAGAGTTTGATTACATTTCATTGTAGATAACAACTGGAAACTCAAATTCAGTCCAATTGACCTCCTCAGATCCTAACTCTGCTGGGTAAATCCATGGGCACCTGTCCTCTGACCCATCCTCCACTGCATTAACTGATAACTCCATAAACTTTCCTATGACAGCTGAAACTTCAGTGGCCAAATACAGGGCATCTATCTTCTCTGATGAGTTCTCCCAACCAGCCGACCTAAAAGTGTGATACAAGGGAGGAAACTCCATTTTGCCTGCTTCATATGGCTCTCCCTTAAGTCTGGCTATCCTTCTTTGCTTCATTTTTTCCTTTGACTCAACTCGATCCTTCCAAACTGGCTTAAAACCCAGGCCAAAAGTATAAGCATCCTTTGGTGTAGAAATGGCTTCCCCAATTTGATGCGCCCAAGGCTTATCATGGAAGGAATTATGCGCCAAGGACTTATTATAGACTTGAAGACAAGCATGGAGAGCATGGAAAGGATGATCAAGGGCTGTAAGGAAGCATGGACAAGCTTAAAGGAGAGGATGGAATCGTAATTCACCAAGAAGATGCCATTAAGATGCCATTTGATCCTTTGAAGATGCCATTAGATCCAATGACAAGAGCAAGAGCTAAGAGATTCAAGGATGCACTCATGGGCCTTGCTCGAACTCATCTTGAAGACTTGAAGACCATTGAAGTTCAATTGAAGAGCTTTGGTGATGATTTGGGCAAGAAATTACAAATCAATTACAAGTTCATCACATTACTTGCTATTGATTCTAGATGGCCGGATTGACATCATGGCATGAGCCCATTATCATTAGTTATGTTTGTTTGGGCTTAATTCTATCTTAGATTAGCTTATTTTTAAGTTTGGACCTTATTTGGATTGGGCCTTGGTTGACTAAGTCCAATTCTTGTTTAATTATGTCTTTATTTCCTTTTCCTAGTTGGGCAAGGACTAGTTTTTCCCTAGCCCTTATATTTGGACGAAAATTAGGATTTATTTTAGGATTTTGGTTGACCCTATCACTATATAAGGCCACCAATATCTCTTGTAAACAGAAGTTGAGTTCATTAATAAAGTTGAGGATTATTTTCCCAAATTGATTATCTTAGCTTCATTGTTCTAGTTTGAGCAAACTTAGGGTTCTTCAATCTTGTAGAGTCCTAGCAAGCAATTAGGTTGAGATAACTTAGTTGTTTGTGAATCTTGTGATCTTGAGAATTCAATTGCAGGTCTAATTGAGTGCTTAAGGCCGACGAAAGAGGAGGGATAGCTTTGTGAAGGTCATCGACATACAAGTCTAGAAGTTGAAGAAGTTCAAGTCGACTTTGGTGGATATTCAAAGGTTGGATTTGAATCTAATACAACTAGATTCATATCACAATTCCTTGAAGCCTTTTTCCTAAACCGCATCCAACTTTCAAACCTTTCCCAACCAATTGCTTCAGCTGCATCATCCAATTCTTAGTGACATGAGGCCTGGGCAACTTTCCTCCTTTAACATGAGTCACTTCTGCAACTTCGAAAGAGCGATAGGAATCCTCCACACTCTCCTCTGTAGCTTCCACATATGGAGCATTGTGAGTTTGCGTAGCTCTAATGTCTTTTTCTACTTTGATCTCTATCAGCTTGTTTCCCACTCGAAACTTAACCGCTTGGTGCAAGGTGGATGGTACAGCCCCCGCCATATGAATCTAGGGTCTTCCTAATAAACAAGAGTATGAGGGGCTTATATCCATTACTTGGAAAGTCATCAAGAATTCAACCCCTCCTATTCCCATCTGAATCTCAATATCACCTCTCACGGAGCGAGTAGTTCCATCAAAAGCTCTCACCACCATATTGTTTGGTTTAATGTAGGAAAGGTCCATAGATAGCTTCTCCAGTGAATGATACGGCATGATATTCAGGGCCGAACCATTATCAATCAGAATTCTACCGACATGAAACCCATTACACCCAGCTGATATGTATAGAGATTTCAAGCTATTCCTTCCTCCTTCGGGAATGTCCTCATCAGTGAAGGTAATGTGTCCCGCAGTTATGCTCCCCACAATATGATCAAGATTCTCCACTGTGATTCCTTGCTCCACATAGGCTTGACTTAATACCCGAAGTAAGGCTTTCCGATGTGCTTCTGAATTCAACAACAAAGATAGGATTGAAATTCTAGCAGGCATCTTGTTCAATTGATCTACCACACTGTACTCACTATGCCTGATAATCTTAAGAAACTCACAAGCTTCCTTCTCTGTAAACATGGCTTCCCTATTTCCGCTTGAGCAGATGATTGCCCTTGTTCCATCACTGGCGGCTTATCCACAGGACATCCTTTCCCAAACTCCTCATCTCTTCGTATTGGTTCCTTCATAGGTTCTGAATAGCAACGACCACTTCTAGTCATTCCTCCAACCCTAGTTATGTTGGCTGAATCCGTTTGAACTTCTGCTGTTTGAGGGGACACATTAACATCATATCTCCAAGGCACACAATGATTACTTTCATAGGCAAAAGGCTTAGGTAAGTTGACCATCATGTGTTGCGGCATTATTGTGGGAGGCTTTGGTATAAAGGGTCGTACCATTGGAATTGTGGGTACGAAGGGTTATGGTGGCAACCTGGTGGGCAAAGTGGGAATAAACGGCTTAGGCTTTTCTTCCTCTATCACCACATTGACATCCTCCATCGGAACTTCAATATAGAACTGAATTCGGGACTCATCCATCAACTTCTGGACTAAAGCCTTGAACACTTTGCAATCTCGTATTGTATGCATCTTATGCATGGGGCATGCTCCATTACTAACCTGATCCCCACACTGTCTTGGATCCATCATGGCGGCCTTCACTAACGCCTTGTATACTGTTTCCATAGGGGTGACAACCTTATGGACGTCCCTTATCACAATCTCCCCGCCACATATAGCATTGATCTGGCCTCCATTATGATTAGGTAGCAGATTACCTGTAGTATTTGGCTGTTCTACCTTGGGAAAACTAAGCTTTCCACATTTCACTAAAGCTTGCACCTCCTGCTTCAATCTAAGGCAATTCTCAGTTGAATGTCCTTGGGCCCCATAATGAAAGTCGCAATAAGCGTTAACATCATACCATGCAGGAAATGGCGGCTGCAGAGGACGCTGATACTGAACCCGACAGACCAAATTCTGCTGAACCAACTGTGGTAGCAGCTCTGAATATGTATACGGGATAGGATCAACTTGCTCTCTAGCTTGGCGGAAGGTAGCCCTTGGAGGGAAAGCTTGACCAACAGGTTGTGGTGTAAGTACTGAAGATTGTTGATTTGGCGCTGGCGCCCTATAAGAAGTGCCCCCAACGTTGTTGACTGGCTGATAAGAGTATGGAGCCGGTGTTGGTGGGCGATAGTAGTTCATCGGGCTCTGAGTAGATTGTTGATAGTTGTAGGCGGGAGGTGGATAATATGGTCTATAGGAACCTTGAGGCTGGTACCCCACCTGATTGACACTACTAACTTCCTCTTTCTTCTTTTCAGTCGACCCCTTTTTAGCTTCATCTGGAACTACAATCTTCCCGGACTTAATGCTATTATCAAGCTTCTGTCCTATCACTACAATTTTCGCAAACGGTTCACCTGACATGTTGAAAAGCTTATCATAGAAGACCGACTTCTGAGTGTCGATGAAAAGCCCTGAAATTTCTGACTCCCCTATTGTCGGCCTTACCTGGGCAGCCATAGCCCTCCAACGTTGAGCAAACTCAGTGTAGCTCTCAGTAGGCTTCCTTTCCATGGCTTTCAAAGTTTCTCTGTTTGGAGCCAATTCAATTAAGTACTTATATTGGTCAAGGAAAGCCTTTGCAAGATCATCCCAGGAGTGAATGCGATGCTTATCGAGTTGGTTGTACCATGCAGAGGCCGTTCCTGTCAAGCTATCCTGAAAACAGTAGATCATCAGCTTTTCATTTTCCGCATAGGGTCCCATCTTCCTAGTATAGCTCTTCAAATGATTGTTTGGGTAGCTTTTGGTCCCGTCAAATTTCTCAAACTCCGGGGCCTTGAACTTTGGAGGTATGACCAGGCCATCAACCAAGGACAGTTCTGCAGCATTGATGAGTCCATAGTAGCTACTCCAGCCTTCTAACGCACAAAGCCTTTCTTCAATCAAGTTCAACATACGCTTGTTCTCATTTGCCGAGTTGTCCTCCTACTTTCCAATAGCCCCCAATGGCCTCTCTTGGCTTACAGCTAGTGTTCCTGGGTGGTAATGCACCGGATTCTCATACGAACCCTCCCCTCGAGTATAGTAGGGCGCTGTGGGATAACAGACATACCCTGGCGGCGCATCATTGGTTGTTTCAGCCTGCAACTTCCCATTATTTTTAGGTTTTTCCATCATTTCATCTAAATTGTTTGTTTTCTCCTGTGCCGCCCCTTCTCTTGTTGGATTTTCTATGGCTACAGACAACCTGTTCACCGCTGCTAACAGTTGCCTCAACTGTTCCTTCATCTCATCCCTATCTCGCTTCAGTTCCTCAAATTCCTCACCATGCAGACCTGCCATTGCCTTAGCTTTTGTCCTTGTGAAATACTGACATTGAGCTATCTTGGAAGCATTATAGTGGAATTCATAATTCTTCACTTTTATATCCAGAACTTATGACTTCGTGCATTCAAATAAGCCAAAGTATCCTTCGCACTGGCATTTATGCACGGTGTATGTATGAATATTTTGAATGAATGATCTAAAAAGGAATGTCATAAAGATTCTCCACCATTGTGGTAGCACTTCATAACTTTGATTTTGTGCATTCACATAAATCAATATCCTTTATATGTAAGAACTAGTCACATAATGCCAAAACCAAGAAGCTGAATTATCCCAAAACAAGGTTTAAAACACCACATCATTACATCACCAAATTGTTCAAGCTTTGATTAGAATCTCCAAATGTTCATTTGTTTAACCATTTTAATCTAACACCATCGAATATCTATTGAGTATCATTCGCCGACTCCTCGCGTCTGCGCTTATCAAAGTCTTCATTCAGGGATATGTCTTTGTAAGCGCTGATGAAAGCTCCAAACAGACGGATCACCTTCCCCAAGCAATCAAGGACCTCCTCTCCTTCTAGTCTTCTGAATATCTTCTGATTGCAGACCTTCTGAACCTCGTTTCTGATTTCCTTAGCCTTTGCTACTCCTTCTTGGACATATGTCTGCAATTCTATCAACTGGTCGGTGCGGGTGTGGTAAGCATGTTCCCACTTGTAGAGCCTGTATTTGATGAAAAACCATGCCCCTTTTAGTTCCTTCACTTTAACCTTCAACTGATAGTATTCCGACTCGAGATCATCGAAGTTGTCTTTTTATTCCTGTGCGAATTCTTCCAAACGGATTATTTCAGTATTCAGATCCTGGATTTGAGCTTCGTAAGCAGCTTTCCACAACATCAATTGTACTTCTTGCCTATTGTCTTCCCCTTTTCTTCCTCAAGTGCGATTGTCAAGGCAACGACCTTTTCATTAGTTTCGTTGAACTCTGCCTCCCGTCCCCTTAAAATTCTGATTTCTTCATTCTGACGTCTGGCTAGGGAGACTAAGTTATTGCTAAAGTCCTTTTCCTCCTCCAACTCTCGCTTGATACTCTGACCATCACTCTCAATTTGTGTCTTCTCCCGTTGGAGTGCAATGTATGCCGGACTCTGAGTAACCACTATAGTTCTCTTTCCTTTCAGATCCCTCACTTCATCCTTGAGTGCATCAATTGATTGGCCAAATTTCTTGTTCTGACTTGCACAATATTCTGCTTTATCTTTTTCTTTCTGGTATTCCTGCTCCAACTCTTCTTTCCTTTTTACCACCTTGTCCATCTGAATCTGCAGGTCCTTAGCTGCCTCCATCAGCCGTGCTTTTTCTTCTTCCCACTTAACTTTCTTTGACTTGAGTTTTTCTTCCAATTCCCTAAGTACAACCCCTTCGCGAAGACGCTTGTTTTCAATCTTCAATTTAGTGAGCTCATCTTCACTATTTGCCCCTAATATGATTCTTGGGTTCTTGGCTGGAGGCGGCGCTAGATTCTTGACTGTTTCCTTGTGCCATATGACATACTTTGGAGATGTGGTTGTTTTATAAGGCGAGTTAATCACATATTCCCATTGTGAACTCTTCCACTTGAGTGCCTTAGCCCTGGCTGTATCTACCTCCAACTGCCCCTTATGCTCAATGTCAATACTGCACAAACCCTGCATGTCGGGAATGAATTTCCCTACTCCAAACTGCCTAAGTGCCAAAGAAGTCGAGTAACTGGTAGTTCCCCATGGCCCCATGAGTAGCATGAATGACACTCCACCGCTTCGATGCACTGGGGTCTTACTTCTCATCCACCTTGCCCTCCACACAATGTTGCCATGCCCACATTCTCTGAACCAATCTATCCACTCATGTACTATCTTCTTAACCCATGCAATATTCTTAAACTCTTTAATGGGATCACTATCTCGGAACTGGATGGACATCTTAGTTGTGTCGATCAAGGGCAAGTGTGTCTTCATCCATATAGTCAACATGGCCGCACAACCGATGAACCTTCCCTCTCCGGCCCTCCTACAGTGGTTCAAAGATCGAATAGTCTCTGCCACTATTGCTGGTGAGATGTCAAACCCGTGTTTCGCCTGATCTTGTATGTCAATCATCAACTCATCCACATGTGACGGAGCTTTAGGGAAGATGATCAAGCCATAAATCAAAAGGGCTATCAGCTGGGATCCTTTCTCTTCATCCTCTAAGTGTTCCTCGGCTTTCTGAGTTAAATAACTTTCTCTGAAAGCCCTTACTTCCTTGCTCAAAGTACTAAGTCCCTTCACCCACTGATCCGTCTTGTCCCCACTCATCTCAGAAATGTGCTTACTAACTTGAGGGTGTAACCTCCTCCAATAAATCTTGTCATTAGGCTTTCTGAACGGAAACTCGTCCGAGGGAAACAACATGGAGCGATACTCTTCCACTGTTGGCACCATATCTACTTCATTGAAAACGAAGCAACGACGAGCAGAATCCCAAAAATGTATCATAGCCTTTAACAATGAATGATCAACCTCGGTATCAACCAGAGATCCGATAAGCCCATATTTCTGCTTGAACTGCTCCTTGTACGAGAATCTTGCCCACAAGCTCTTCAATTTATCAAGGTCACTCTGACTGGTATCAAAATGAGTTACATGTGGAAACTCGATGCTATAGTCCAGAGAAGTCACAACCCTATTTCCCTGCTGCTCTATCCCATTTTCCGGTGGACTATCAACCACAGTCGTTGTACTCGTGCCTCCTTCTGATAACTGATGCGTGGGTCCCCCCCTGTTTGGTACACCCTTTTTCTTGGTTTTTGCCATTATGTGATAACCTAATGTGATGAATGCATGAAACAAGATGAAAGACAACAAAACAACATAACACAAGTTAGTAAAGGAATATAAGTGTACAATGCCAGAATAAAAAGTTCAAAAACGAAACCCCCTTTTTGAATGAAAAGATTCCTTTTGAATAGAAATCTGGACTGTGAGTCCTTATGGGGCAAGCTGGTCCATTCATTACTCACTCTACGGTTCTTCATTTCTTTTGACAAAACTAGATGGTAAAGGTAAGAGGTGTTCCTTATGTGTACCAACTTATATGCTGGGTTTAGTCCACTCACACTTAGAAGGTCCCCAATTTCGACCCGACAAGGCCTCATTGGGTGGAGGTTTTTCGCACAACCTGTACGGGGACCTAGTTGGCCCCACGAAGGTTTGCTTATTATACCTCCCAAATCTAATTAAGGTGGCAAAATGCTGATGCAAAACGCAATCTAAGTGAAGTGTGTGAAGGAACAACCTAACATTACCCTAAGACTAAACCTGGCAAACCTAGTAACTAACCACAACAGAAAACAAGAGAAACAACACAAGATGGGGGTGAAGCACACAGATATATACATGGAAAGCGGTAAAGATGTAATGCAAAACAAAACAAAAAGAAAAACAAGCAACCTTTTCATTAAGCCCTAAATCTTGATTAGACTAAGTGAGGCCTGACTCTCTAGTTGTCCCCAGTGGAGTCGCCAAGCTGTCGAAACGTTCGGGTCCGGGGAACCCTGCCGAAACGACTTTGGAAAAAGAGGAGTCGCCACTAATCTTTTTTCTAAGGTGTGATTAGCCACCTAATGACCTCCTAAGCCTAGTTAAATCCAAAGCTCAGCATTGAACCCACTAAACTTAAAGTCCGGTCTTCCAACCTAAATCTAGGTTCGGGAGTCTGTTACATTTGGGGAAGGATCAGCACCCCCAAATGCCCGTCAAATGACAGTACCTCTAATCTAAACTAAGATTTAATGGGTCTAAATAAAAACAGTTGCTTTTATCTTATTTTCGAATGATGCATGAATTGGTGAATTTTATTTTAATCAGTAAACATCAGTGTACTTGAAATTAACCCGAGATCTTTCCCACGCATTATGGGGGTATCTCGGGAATAATTCAATCTCGGAGCGAGGACCAAAAATTCGTACCCGAGTACATTTATTTGGGGCCCACCCGTCATTGTAAAACAACTACTGTTTACTGATTCTTACTTAGCTAACTCTCATGAATGACAATTAAAGTGCATGAAAGATGGATCTTATTTGCATGCATTAACACAAGTCTACCTAAAGTCAACTCCATAAACCCTTCCCACGCATTATGGGGGTATTTATGGATTAAACCGGTCTAGAAGGATCTCCCAGAAATTCGTACCCGAATACATTTATCCGAAAGGTCCTTCATCTCGGCAAAAGACGAGTATTAATGCATTTTTGAATATAGCAAGGTGACATATAACATATATGACATGAATGCATATGATTCTACTTTATCCCTACACTAATTACTAACTTATTACAAATCCCAATGGCTTAATTAGACCGACAACTTAAAAAGCAAATAACTTAAAAGAAACGAAAGCCTAAGGGTCAACTTTGGTTGAACTAGGGACATTTCTGCACATCAAATAGAAGAATTAGCAACATTAACCACACACAAACCAATCACGTGCACCACAATAACATTGAAAAACAAAAGTCAAATTAAACAAACTTGGCCTAAGAAAAATTAAATCTACCTCATAATTAGCTTAGACTTAAGCGAAACCAAATACTTAACCCAAGACTCAATTTTCAAGTACATGCTAATCCAAATTAATTCGCTAATCCCATTTAAAGTCTCTTCCAATTTAAAGAGTCAAATTCTTTACCTCAAAGTTTATTTTAAAGCTAAAATTAGCTCGAAAATAGTCTCTAAACTTCCAAGATAATTTTAATTTAAAAATTAAAACTTTAGAACTAAACTTTGACTTTTCCAATTAAAAGAGTCTCCCAATGAGATCAAAGAATCATCTTGAATTAGTGTGGACTTAAAAAAAAATCGAACCTTTAGAAAAATAAACTCCAATATTAAGTTGATCTTAACATAAAAGCGAATAATTAATTATTCATATATAATTAAAAAACTTCATCTTTTAGCCCACTCATACCCAAACTTAAGAAACCATTGATTCACCAACAAAACTAATAAATATACTAACATAGACCACTAATTTGAAACAAGGCTAACCTCTATGCTAAATATTTAATCTTTAAGATACTCATGCCCAAAAATTGAAACTTTAACTCTTAACTTAGCAAATAGCATAATTATTAAACAAATTACTTAAACCTAACATAGAAAATAAAAATAAAAATAAAAATAAAATAATCTATAAAAAAACTTTTACTTAAATCTAGCAAGTCATTTTTGGACTGAAGCAACCTTAATTAAGACATATCCATCATATAAACCAAAGAAAAAAAAACAAATTGAAATAATTAAACATAAACCAGTCTTAAATTGAAGCAAATTAACATGAACAGGCCTCAAATCGCAGAGATCTACCATAATCAAGCAATAAATTGTAACAAATCAACATGAACATGCCTCAAATCGTAGTAAAATAAAATAATAAGGAGTAAATTGAGAAGGGAAGGAATATACCTGCCAAGACGACGCCGTTTCACCAAAGGGAACCCTTTTAATCGCGCAACCCTTCTTCCTCCTTATTTCCCTTCTTCCTCGACGCTCAACAGAAAAAAAACCTAGTTTTCTACCCTCTGATCTCTTGACAAAAATTCATTCAAACCACCCTTTTT
>AWWV01014293.1:0-26335 GCA_001974805.1 Corchorus capsularis
CTGTTAGTAATCTAACTACCCTAATTCCATTCAATTCCCAAATTGCTTAACATACTAACTCCTAAACAACTCTTATTCTAAATTTTGAATTAATCTATCCAACATATATATTTATTTTTTCTACCAAATATTATTTCTTTCCAACTATTTTAAGCTAAATAATGTTAATTTCATTAAACTAAATTAATAGGCGCCTAATTGGGACAAAATTAAAACCTAGAGGACTAAATCAAAGCAATACAGAAACTTTATTGAAAACGGAAAGGATTTTATGTGTTTAAGTGAATAAAGTTATTAACTATTGGACCTAATTGCCTTAAAAATAAGGGTCAAATTGAATAACGAACAGACGACATGCTTGAAATCAGAATAAAACCCAAGAGTATTAAATGAGTATAAATACTAACATTTAGATAGAAAAAAACAAAAAACCTTAGAAATTCTCTCACCTCTCTCTACCTTTTACCTCGCCGGAACTTACTGACCACAGTGGCGGCGCCGTGCCGGAGAAGATTCCAGTCACTGTTGAGGCCGAGATTTCGCCGACAGACTCGTTTCGACGCCCCGGTACCGGATCTGGCCTACAATGCTTCAAACGACGCCGGAAAATGCCCCAATCACCCCGAACCCGAGTCTATGTCCAACCCTAGATGCGCCTAAATCTGCCGTTGGACCTAGCCAATATCAAGGTATGTGATTCTTCTTCCCTTGTACTCTCTTTTCACCGAAATACTTTTACGAAACTAAGACAATAAGATTTAATCTAGATTTCAAATAAAAGGCTAATGTTTTTGTTCTTTTCTTTTGCAAGAGCCGGGACCAACGGAAAAGCAATGGAAAAGCTTAAAGAAAAGGATCTGCAAAGGTAAAAAAAAACCCAACTTTTTCTTCTCTTTTTGTTTTTAGTTACTATTGAATGGCTAGGGTTATTCCTACTCTTGGATTCAGTTTTTGTGTGTGAAACAAAATAGCTAGGGTTTCTGTTTTTTGTGTGGGAAAATAGCTAGGGTTTCTGCTTTTTTTTTGCTTTCTTTGAAAAGAGGATTAGGGTTTTCTAGGAATCCGTGTCCTTTTCCCAGGGTTTTTGCCACTGTTAGCTTTTATACCATGGGTGTTTGCATTTTTGACGGTTGGGATTGATCCGCCCTCGTTGATTTAATGGTTTGGATCCTTTATTTCAAGTGTCCTATGTTGGCTCCTAATTGGCTCTGTTGAGTGATGAAGTGACTATTTTTGTTCTGTGAATGGTATTGCATGTGAAATTATCCCTTGCTTCCTACCGATTCCCTGTATACTTTGATTCTTCCATACTGTCCTTTTGATCTTGCTGACTTTATATTCTTGCTGACGTGGAGAGGCTCACTAGCTGGGATCTTGTTTAATTTTTTCTGCCTTTCGTCCCTGATATTTGCCACGTGTCCTCTGGTCTTGAACCTCATTTGATTTAAAAGGTTGCCCTTGGCTTTTGATGATGTATGCCTCATGTGATTCCTGCACCTTGCCACATTTGCTTTGTTGTACACTGACTCATCTTTCTGATATGGCCACCTTCTATTGGTATTCTTGCTTACTTGGAGGTTTACACTATTCTTATTGGTCTGAAGTTTGTGCCTGCAGCTTGTTGGAGTGTGCTTACCTCACTTGCACACACTCTTTCTTTGCCATTTTCTACTGTAACTTGCTTTTATTGCTTATGGTACTCTCATGTTTTCCTGGTCCAGGGATTAGAATGTTTCTTGTTTTGTATTCTCTTTTAATGGCTGAGATAGGTTTTTTTTTGTTGAGCTACGTTTCCTTGCTGTACTGGATTGTTTTTAGAGACAAATTTTCTGCATTTTGTGGACTTGGTCGGCAAGTCTTATTAAACATGTACTAATCCTCTCTTACTGTTGTTTACTCATGTTTAATTGCTGCAAATCCTCCTGCTTTGTTCTCCTACTGCTGACGTGGCGCTGATGTGGCGAGGGGGACCATCCAAGCTTGGTCCCCCAAGTCCAAAAAAAGATAAGTTGCCCCTTTAGCCTTTAATCGGCACTTTAATCCCTGTTTTAGCTCTAATAATGGCTAATTTGTGCTTTGAAATTCTACTTTGTAGGAACCTTGTGGAAATATTTGAAGCTCGGTGAAGGGCAAATTAGGGAACGAAAATAAAGTACATGATTTACTTCTAATGCAAACTGTATTATTATATTTATGTAATTCTTGTATTACTATTACTATATTTTTTTGTATTATTATTTTTATGCTTTTATCTAAATCAAGACTTGCCATTAACTTGCATTTTATCTTTTAAATCAGAATAAACTTAAGGGAAGCTGTGAAGCCCAAGGCCCAAATGGGTTCTATCAAAACAAATAAAAGAACAAGGCCCATCTAAGGGTAATCCAAAGTAACAAAAACTCATATAAAAATCAAGGCCCAATATAAAAACAATCCATCATGAAATGAATAAAATTACTAATGATCATTAAAGCTACACCCTTTTAATTTACTATGGCCTTTAAAGCTACACCCTTTTAATTTACTTTGGCCATTTTAAATGCAACCAAATAAGGAAACGTAATAAGCCGGCCAAATTAGTCCTAATATCCTACTAATTGCCAGAGTATCCACAATGTATTGGAAAATTACCTAAATGACCTTAAACTGCATAAATAGAAATGAATGACCTAAATTAAAGGATATAAGACCAAAATGGGTGTCTACAATTGGCCTGTGATTATTACAGTGTACAACTTGCCTCCATGGATGTGCATGAAACAACCTTACATGTTTTTGAACATGATCATCCCAGGTCCAAGTAATCCTACAAAACATATAAATGTTTTCTTGAGACCTTTGATAGATGAATTGAATGATTTATGGAGTGTTGGTGTTGAAACTTATGATGCACATAGGAAGCAAAATTTTAGATTACGGGTTGCTCTTATGTGGACAATCAATGACTTCCCAGCATATGGCATGTTGTCTGGATGGAGTACCCACGAAAGATTGGCTTGTCCGTATTCGATGGAGAGAACAAAAGCCTTAACCTTGCAGCATGGTGGGAAGACATCTTTTTTTGATTGTCATAGGCAGTTCTTACCTCCTAACCATCCTTATAGAAGACAACGTGACAAGTTCATGAGAGGCATTGAGAAGGATGTTGCTATTGAGAGACTATCTGGGGAAGACTTTTTTGTGCTATCGTGTTAGTGCTTTGCCTGATATCACATTTGGTACTCAAAGTGGTAAGCAAACCATTGAGGGTTTTGGGGAAAATCACAATTGGGTGAAAAAAAGCATCTTTTGGGAGTTGCCATATTGGCGTACTTTGCTCATCCGTCACAATTTGGATGTGATGCATATAGAAAGAAATGTGTTTGAAAATGTGTTTAATACGGTGATGGATGTAAAAGGTAAGACCAAAGTCAATATAAAAGCTAGAGAAGATTTTTCCACCTTGATTTTTCGATTCCATGGAACAGTTGCTAGTGCGTTTAGCTTACGAGGCTAAGATTGATGGACCTGTCCATTATAGATGGATGTATCCATTTGAAAGGTACATGATTGCATTGTGTTCCTTTAACAATTCATACATTAATATACATCGTTTTGTTCTTAACAACTCCTACATTAATATACATTTAGTTTCTTGCATCAACTAAAGAAAAAAGTGAGGAATCGAAATTATGTTGAAGGATCGATATGTGAAGCATATCTAATTGAGGAAATCTCAACATTTCGCTCTCATTATTTTGAGGATCATGTTCAAACAAGATTGAATCATGATCCTCGTAATGATGTTGGGGAAAAGTTGGATCCCATAGATCTTTTGTCCATTTTCAAACATCCGGGTGAAAAAGTAGGCAAACAAGGCATTCGTCGATACCTAAGTGATGATGATTACAATGCTGCTGAATTTTATGTCTTGATGAATTGTGAGGAGGCCGCACCACTTGTTGAGTAAGTATAGTTAAAGTTTGATTTTCTTACTTCACAAATTTTCCTCCATTAATAAGTATATTGAAATTGATTAATTGAAATATTCTCACCTAATGTAAGGAAATTTGATGATGAGATGCTACGAGATAGACCAAATCTAAGCAATGAGGAACTAGAGAAAGTTCGAGACCAGAATTTTCCCTCATGGTTGAGATGTTATGTAAGTGTCACCATTGGAGATAATACTTAGTGAATTACATTTTCTCATGTTGGTCCTAGTATTGACTTTATTGTTCATTTATATTGTATATAGGTTCATGCAAATAAAAATGTTGTTGATAGTCGTCTATATGAATTAGCTAGAGGTCCTTCACACATGGCTACATTTTACAAGGGATATTATGTGAATGGATTTAAATTTCATGCACAAGAATATGGGCGATACAAACGAACAATGAATAGTGGGGTGTGGGTGAAAGGAAGTTGTTACAATGATTATGAACAGGATTATTATGGTTTATTGGTTGATATCATTGAATTGGAGTATTTTGGTCAAAATAAGTTGGGGCTTTTTGAGTGTATTTGGTTTGACACTGAAAAAGGCATTAAGGTGCATCTTCGTCATGGTTTGGTGGAGATTAATTACAAGTCGAGACTTGCATCTAATGAACCATTCATTTTGGCGGAGCAAGCCCAACAAGTATATTCTAGTACATACCCATCCAAGGGAAGAAACCGACGAGATTGGTGGGCTGTTTATAAGGTGAAAGCTTGGAGTAGATATGAAGGAATCTCAAACATTGAGGATGGAGATGTAGTTGAGAATGAATCTACTTATCAAGCAGACGATGTAGCGATTTCAAGAATAATTACTCCATCGGATGAACTTGATAGGGAATGTGTTATTCAGGGAGATCAAATGGAAGATGTGAGCATATCTCAAGGGAGATTATCTATCCAAGAAGAAGATGATGTTGATGATGATGTTCATCATGATGAAGATGAAGAAGATATCGATGATGATGATGATGAGACTGAAGAAGATGAAGATGGAGAAATGGACTCATTCTCCTCTGAAACTTCTGATGATTAGTAAACCCTATTTGCTCAATTAATTATTAATTTCATTTATATTTATATAGCGGAAAGTTGCTTTTACAATTTTGCACTTTTATTGTTTGTTGCTTATATGAAACTATGTTAATCTTTTCTTTATCACATAAGTATAGTACCATTATATATTCTTAATAGTTTATTTACTTCATTTTATTTTTTAATCATCTTGTAGGTAGAATGGCTAGAAGAGGCAGAAACAAGAGGCTGAAAATGGTCCCAAGAACAAATTGGAGACCTTCTGTAGAAGATAATGACAATATAGAAGGGCTTGATGTCAATGCAGAAAACCATGACATCACCACCCCTCCTTCCGAGGTCCCCATAGTCAATCCTTCCACTGCAGATTCTAATATCTGTTCTGAGGTCCCCATTGCAAATCCTCCCATTGTAGATTCTGCTATTCAGAGGAATGGAGAGTAATCTGATAGACTTGCAGAAACTGGTCAAATTGACACTAATTTACCCACTACTACAAATCGACAAAAGCCAAGGGGTCGTAATCGATGCAAACCTGTACCATCGGATCCATCAAAGAGGCTGGAACTTCATGTTATAGGCAATAGGTATGTATAATACAGCTGGTTTGCAGTGTTTTATGCTTTCATGTTTGTTATGATTTGATGTATTTTCAATTAAATGGTGTAGTGACTTTAAGGAGGTTGGAGTTGCACAAGATATTACTGCATGCGTAAAGGATAAACTGGATGAATTTTGGCCAACTTTCAGTCATTTTGATGACAATGTAAAAGAAGAATTGTGGAAAACATTTCAGGTAAGTGTCTTTTTATATATGCTGCTTTGATGACTATATATGCTGTTTTTTGTGATTATTACTATTATGTGCTGTTTTTTGTGTTTTTTTTTCTGGTTTTTATATTACTATATGTATGTGCTGTTTTTTGTGAATTTGAAGTCCTGAACTAGTTTGGAGAAACCAGGGACAAAATTGAAAAATTGGGAAAATAACTAAAAATTCTGTCAGGCACAATCGGGGGCCCGGTTGGGGGTCAAGTGGGCTCCCGGTCAGGACAGTGAGTTTGCGCAAATTGGAGGTTTCAACCGGGCCCCCAGTTGAGGTGTAATCGGGCTCCCAGTTGACTATATATGGATTTTGACTATATATGCTGTTTTTTGTGATTATTACTATATATATGTTGTTTTTTCTGATTTTTTGTGGTTTTTACATTACTATATATATGCTATTTTTTGTGAATTTGATGGTCATGCTAGGTTTCTGTTTTTTTGTGGTTTTTATAGTCCAAAACAGAACAATGTTAGTTGATGTATGGTATTTTTGTTGAAAATCAGTACATTAAACATAACAAAACAATGTTAGTTGATTTATGTTGTTTTTATAGTCTTAAACTTATTCCGGAAATCATGCTTTTTTTTGGCCTACGATTGAATGTCTTTGATGTAAGTTTGCTTCTCTTGTATGGCATGTTAGTTTTGTTCTACTATTTTAAAGAGAAAGCCCTTTTTCCTTCTATATATGTTAGGCCAAATATCGTTGGAATGAAGATATCATCCAATTAATAGAGAAGATTTGGTATGCTAAGGCTGAAAAGGGGTTTAGAGATGGAATCAGTAGAGCAAGAATAACAGCTTGTCACAATGCTGGCATCAACCCTTTTGACACTAATGCTGATCATACAAAACTGAAAGATTTAGAATTGGATGGATTCTACCCCGGGTTTGGAATGAGTTTGTTGACAAACTATGGTCAAACAAAGATTGGTTGGAGAAGGCTGCAAGAAATTCGAGAAGTCGAAACACAGAAAAAGAAGGGGGGATCACTAAACATACAGCCGGTGCACATAGCTTTGCTAAGGTGAAAGATGCTATGGTATGTTCTATTCTTAATTTTTTTTTATTTATATGACCCTCATTTCACTTAAACTGTCATAATATCATTTGAGAAATTATATTGATGATTAGTCTTCTTTTGCTCCTAACAATAAATGTAGCAAACTAAGGAGAAAAAGGCAGTAACATTTAAAGAGGTTTTTAATAAAACTCATACCACAAAAGGAGGAAACTTTGTGGATCCAAAGTCAAAAGTTGTCAGCGTAAGTATGAATGATTATTTTGATTTTACTAGTTCAAAGAATGTTGATAAACATACTTCAAATGAGATCTTCTTACAATTTGAAAATCATTGTAGGACAAATACGATGCTTGTATGAATCAAATGCATGGTCAAGCTGCGGATCAAGTTGAATTTGATCCGGTTGCATATGCAAGTGCAGTGGGGGAACGAAATCGATCACACATGTATGGCTTTGGATCTCTTCAAAAAAAGAGTGATATACTCGTACAAACCTCAAGCAGGACCTCCACTTCTCTTAGCACTGCACCTGCTGAACTATCTGATGAGATGAAACAATTGTTTCAGCAGTGGGCAACAGAAGCACTTCCCGATATACTCACCTCTCTGCTGCCTGGTATGTTGAATTCTCTAGGCAATCGTACTTTGGATAGTGCATCTAGAGATAACATTGTAGACCCCCCCATCATCATCACAACAAAATGATATTGAAAGGAATGGTGATGTTGATGGTGGTGGTGATGATGATGATATGGAAGACTTGTGCTAGTTTGGATGCTATTAGGACTAGCTAGTTACCATTATAGATTCTTTTTGACACCTGATCATAGCTATAAACATTGATTTTATAGCTTCAGGTATATAATTTGTCATTTGGAGCTGGATATTGATGTGGGACAAACATATATTTTGCGTTCTTCCTATTGATGAATTAAGTCTTATTGTATATGTATGAACAGAAACCATATGCAATATGATTTTCATGGATTTTATTATGATATATGTGAACTGTACAAGCTGCGACAAACATTGCGACAAACGTTGCGACAAGCACTGTGTTTTAATGCTGGCATTTACGACGCACACACTTTCTATCTGCGACATAATAAATTTGGCAACGTACTAAGGAGGTTTTCCGCGACAAACATATATTTATCAGCTACATACTGTGACGAACGCTTCAAATAATTGCGACAAGCATATTGCTTATATGCGACAAACAGCGACGTGAAAATGACAAAATTGCGATGAATCTTGTTCTCAATTGCGACATGTCGCGATGAAAAGCATAACCAATTGCGACGGCTTGCGACGAGCAGATTCGTCGTGCCTAACCTCTATCTGCGACATCATGAATGCCAACTGCGACTCTAGAAAGAGAGTCGCAGAAACGTATATTTGCGACATAAGCGTCGTAGTTGAGCATTAGCGACACACTCTGATACGACCAGGTTCGCGACGTGCAGTTTTTGTCGCAAATACCAATCTGCGACATATTTTGGCCCTTTTGCGACATTTTGCGTATGTCGCTAAAGGAGTAGATTTCTAGTAGTGTCTGGAAAGCAACCAAACAATTGAAAATATTTTCCGTAGAGTTATCGAAACAACATAAAACTTCATATTTTCTAGAAAATATATGTATTTTCCGGAAATTATTTTCTGGAAGCCAAATTCTGTGAACCAAACGCAACCTAATGCTGCTTTAGTTGGTTCCATATTTTCAGATATCAACTCGAGGTCGAGTTCTTTCAAGTGGAGGGGACTGGCGTAGGACGTCAATGTGCAAGAGAGCAAGTCGGGCTTGAGTTCCAATTTTAGCCCACTTTAATTTACCTTGTTTTTTTATTTTAATTTTTTAATTATTTCCTTTATGTTTAGATCTCCTAGTTTAATTAGGTTTTGAAGTCTTTTCCTATTAGAAGTTGGTATTAGGGCTTTAGGAGTCACTATTTTAACAAACTTTTGGGTTTATTTTATGTTATGAGTTACTATGAATTTATGAATTGAAAATTTCTCGTTCTTGTAATTTGGAGAATTTATTCTCTTTGATCTAAAAAACTCCGTTTAGCATATTTCTTGTTGGAATTTCTTGATTTGTTTAGAAAATTATTTTTTTATTTTTCGCTGCGTCAACTAACACAATCCAATTGGTAGAAAAAGCAAACCAGAAGTAGGGATAAAAGGTTGAAGATGATGAGATAAAAAAAAACACAACAAAACTACAAAACAAAAGGAAACAGTTTCATGTCAAGAAAAATCAGTTTAAACACTTATTAATAAGGTCTAGTCCTAAATTTTTTAAAATAAATTATTTTTAAAAGGGTAAATTTCAAATTTTTAGACCCATTATAATATGGTTAAATATATATATATATATAAATCCTTTAGTAAAATTTGTTCTATACTTAAAAATTATTAATAATAAAGCCAATAAAGATAATATTGTCCATGAATGTTTCTGTTACTTACTTTTACTTTAATTATTACATTTTGTTTAATTTTGTAGGACCCAACACATTTGACAGCTTTTACTTTACCCAAGACAAAAGTGCAATTTTTGAGCCAAATTGACTGCTTATCCCATGCACTGGATAAGCAGACCCTATTTGTTTAATAGGGATGGCAACTGGCGGATATCCTATCCGTCCGAATCCGTTTAGTGCGGATTTGGATAGTGATATATGGATACGGGCGGATTTGGATAGTGAAACCACTATCTGTGGCGGATTCGGAGCGGATGCGGATAGTACCCCTCGGATATCTGCTATCCGATCCGTATCCGTCATATAAGTCCATTTAATATCCTTTCAGCCCAAATATATTAGGTATTGAGGCCCAAATGAGTTTTTAGTTTTATCTTAAGCCCACCCCATTAAAAATCCCTAACAAAAATGAGTTTTAATTGGATATTTGCTATATAAACGGATTAGGCGGAGCGGATACGGATAATAGCAAGCGGTGGCGGAGCGGATTTGGATACTAGTTTTAAAAAATAGGCGGATATTTGGCGGATGCGGATATCACTAATTTTAAACGGATACGGATTCAGATAGTGAGATTTAGACAGATATCCGACCCGCTGCCATCCCTATTGTTTAACAAATTTTTTGTTTTGACAGATGAGATTAATCATGACATGGCTTGTTTATTTGTCGTGGATTTGCCTTTGCAAGATTAGTGGACCACTCTACTGATTTCTAGCAAGCAGTGGAGAGTAAGTATCCTCTCCTTCTAAATTTATTTATCATAAATCTTTACCAAATAAACAATAATAAAGTATTTTGAAATTTGATTGTTAATTTCCACCAATACCTCATCTTATGATCTAAGCGAATGAATCAATAAATATAACTCTCCTTTAAGCTTATAATACTATGATAAAATATGAAAATTAGAACAGAAAAAACACAATCAAGTTTTCTTGAAATACCGATGATGAGAAATAATGATTTTGCAAGTTTGGTTCTTATAAATTTCATTCATGACAAATAAATGATTTTGTATATACAAATAAATCCATGAGTAGAGAAAATAACATGAGAATTTTGTTTTAAGAAAAAATTAAAATTCGGCAAATTAAAAAGGCTTGCTCAAATAAGGTCTTAACGTTTGCGAAAATGCTCAAATCAGGGCCCAACATTCTGAAATTTGCTCAAATAAGATCTTGCCATCAAATGGGCGCGTGAAGAAAACGTTGGGGGCGTTGCGCGTTAACCAATGGGAGAATGACACGTGGCAACATAGTAAATGAAAAAAAAAGAAGAAAAAAATCAGGAAAAAAAAGTGATAACTTGATGTCAAATAAGGGCCCAAGTTTTTCAACCCAATTTGGTCCCTAAGCGTCTGTGTCTCACGCGCCATCCCAAATGATGGCATGGTTTTATTTTGGTAATTTTTGCAACGTTGAGCCATGATTTGAGCACTTTTTTTTTCTTTGATCCCTTATTTGAATATTTTCACAAACGTTGGGAACTTATTTGAGCAATTAGCAAATTAAAAATTTAGTTTTTATAACGAGAAAGTTTGAATACTTAGCGGTTTTGTTCCAACTCTAAAAATAGATATCTTACTAGTATTTTGTGCAAGCATATGATCCTATAATATGAAAATAATTAATAATCTTAATTTAATCTATTTAGAAATGGCTTAAATGCTCTTTTGTCGCCTTACTTTTTAAAAAATAGACATTTTGCTCCTTTTTTTTTGGGGGACACTTTGTTCCTTTACCTTTCAAAATACATTATTTTTTCTATTTTTCTATTTTTTAGGCTTTACTATGTTGTGGATCCCACATATAGTAGACGGGAAATGACATGCCAGCGACAGAGCCATTTGGTTTCCGTTAATTTTGGAGCGAAGTGTCCCGAGTTTAAAAGGTAAGGGAGCAAAGTGCCCCCCCCCAAAAAAAAGGAAAAGGAGCAAAATGTCCATTTTTTAAAAGGCAAGGGGGCAAAAGGGCATTTAAGCCATTTGGAATTAAAATAGGTTACATATTTAAATTCAATTACACATACAACGCAAACTTTTTTTTTTTTTTTAAAATCTGATTTTAGGCTTAGCTTCTAAAGATAAAATGAAATCAACAAAAATAATTTGGCTTATTAGCCATTTTGCCTGGAGTTTTGCCGGCTAAATAATTAATTCAGGATATAACTTTTGCTGCCGCGCAATTAAGGATATAACATTAAAAAAATTAAGGATATAATGTTATCAATTTCAAGCAATTAAGGATAAAATCAAACATTGCTCCATTGATTGATTACGTGGCATCTATGAGGCTGCCACACAAATGACACGGTCTTTTTATAAGATTAAAATATTAAAAAAATTTAAAAAATCAATTCATGATATAACGTTTGCTGACGCGCGCTATTAAGGATATAATGTTATAAAACAAGCTATTAAAGATATAACGTTATCGATTTCGAGCAATCAAGGATAAGCTAACAAGCAACAGAGATAATGGTTTGTTTTTTGCTTTTTTTTTGTTACATTAAAGAGTTAACATTATGGGAGAGGGATATAAAAGAATTGACACAAATTTGATCATCCAAAAGAGTATTATGTTTGGATATTAACTTTTCACATTCTCTACACAAAAGGAATCATAAGCAAAGACTATGCTGCACAAATTAAAAAAAAAAAAGTCATTCAAATAAGTAATAAACTGAGGACTTAATTACAATAGACAGAAATTAAATTGGCTATAATTGCAAATATGCCAAGCTTAGAAATGGCATCGTTTCACTTCTTTTTCTATTTTCTTTTTTTCATCATTTCTTTCTCTTCTTCCTTCTTCTCTTCCCTTATCCCGCTCTTTCTTTCTCTTCCTTACCAGCGTCGCCATCGGCTAAAAGCACCGAAACCCAGTCTTATATTTTTTGGTTTATCCGTATGTAACACTCCAAGATCCTACATCGAGAGGATGTAGTGATCAATTTTGGCTTATATATAGTGATTCAACCCTAACTTTTGAGGCGCCTTTTGGGAAATGGTAAATTCGTGAGGTCTCTAGGTCAAAGCGGACAATACCTCGCAAGTTGGGTCAGGTCTCTACACCGTAGACCTGAGATTCAAGTCTCAAGTCTTATATTTTTTTTGTTTAGTTAATGGTAGACCTCTTTAATTTGCAAATGATTCCTTTCGGATAGAGAATGGTAAAGGTTAAAATTCTCCAAAACATAATACTCTTTCAGATGATCAAATTAGTGTCAATTCTTATATTTTACTTATCCCATAATGCTAACTCTTTAATCTAACGAAGAAAAAAGGAACGACTAAATACTTAATTCAGGATGTAACATTTTCTGTGATATTTAGTTTAGGATACAATGTTACCACTTGTGTTGATTCAGAATATAACGTTATCGGGTTGTGTCAATTCATGATAAAATCAGACAGGATCATCTGTTGTAAAAGCATGCGCTCCCTTTATTGCGTGACCCAACCCCGTGGAATTTAATAGCCAGGTGGCATTTGTGACTTCAGGACAGTTACAGCCCATATGAAGAGGATGGAAGTTCAGTTGATCCCGCGAGACGCTAATGTAGTGGCTGATTGGGTTGCTACTCAAGTCAAACTGAGAATGTGTCCTCAAGGGTGGGATAATCATCTCCCATTCCCATTAGTGCATATCGTGAAGAATGACGGCCTTCCAGTGCCTCCGAGTATTTAAGTTTTGTGATTTCTGTAGGTCTTAGGCTCTAAGTTAACTCTATTTTTCTCTTTGTGTCTAGATCTAAGGAAATTAGTGATTGTAACAGAGATTATAGTTTGGAAATTATCAATAAAATAAGTGGACCCCTTTTTCTGGAAAAAAAATTAATATTAATAATATAATAATAGCCAGGTGACATCTAAAAAGAGAAAAAATGTTTTCTTTTTTTTAAAAAAATTTTTTTGGCGAAAAGTGATAGAAAACTTTGTTAAACCCAGATCCCATGGAATTTTTTCCTTCATGACCATTTTCCTTTTGATTTGGAGATTTCTGCAATTGTATTGTAAATTACAAAACTTTGTTAAAATCATTCTTACCATTTATCAATTCTTCTTAGATCCCATGGAATTAAACTCAGATTATCAACCAATTTTCTCTTCGCTCTCAACCAATCTAATCTTCATTTTAACACAAATTCCATCGATACCCAATTTCCGATACCATCATTAGAATCCCAATCTTTTGTCAAAATAATCTGTTCTCAAGTCTATGAATCCTATCACCAACAATACCACTTTAGAGTTTTACTTCCAAGGCTCAAGCTTGACCTCAGCCCTGATTCTTTGACCCATGAGCAAGGTATTACCATTGTTAATCCACTGCCAAATGAAGTTGGTTCCATGGTTGCACTTTGTTTCTTTTACTGGATACTTGATGTTTGTTCGAGCAGAGTGCAAAGAGTCACAATATATTGGTGACGGGTTGGGGAGATGTTGGTGAAGCTTGCCAGTCCCGTAAGGCGTTCGATGAAAAGGTTCAACAGGGTTGTTCCATTGATATTCTTGCTTATAATAGCTTGTTGGAGGCCTTGTGCAAAGGTGGTAAAGTTGATGAAGCTTATCAGATGTTTACAAAAATTGGTTCAAGAGGATTGAATAGGAAGAAGTTTTTTGGTTCATATTTTGTTAGATCTATGGGATTTGATGAATTTTTTTGGCAATTTTTTCCTGAAATCAGTGTTTAACTTGAAGGAAGGAGTAGATGGGTGAATCTTTGGATGAAATTGGTGGTGGAAGATGACAATTGACGGCGGCGATAGGGTTCCTGTGGGTCTAGGCGGCGTTCGAGCGGTGGAGTCCGGCGGGTGGCTGCTCAGTTGCAAGGTTGAATGTTCTTGGTGCTCATGATGAGTTCATTAGAAAAAGGGGTTTTGATCTTATTTTGGAATTAATTTATAGAACATTGGTGTTTTTAGTAGAGAGTTTGTATAGAGAGATGATTTTAGGAAAAAAAAATTTTTTTCTATATTTTTACATAGTTTTATAAAATTATGAAAATTCCATGCTGGCTTATACGTGTCATCCACGTCAGCATATCAAATTGGGTGTTATACACGCACCCCAGCCATTTGCAATTTTGCCTGAATTGACACAACCCGATAACGTTACATCTTGAATTGACACAAGTGGTAACGTTACATCCTTAATTGAATATAGCGACAAACGTTATATCCTAAATTGAGTATTTAGCCAAAGGAACCATTATCTATGTTGCTTGTTTCCTTATCCTTAATTGCTCAAAATCGATAACGCTTTATCCTTAATTGCTTGAAGTATCAAAATCGATAACGCTTTGGGCTAATAACTAAGGCCCTGAAATATTAAATGGACTTGGACTGAGTTTTTTTTTTAAATAAAGACGTTAAAATCGAGAACCGACCACCATCAGTTTCACCTATGACTCGATCGGTTTTCGGTTTCTCATTTCTTAAAATTTCAAACCGAAAAATAAAACCGAAACCGACCGAAGCCGAACAGTTTCCAACCCTAATCATACACACCCTTTTGTCCTATAGGATGCCTCCACACCAAACTTTGTAACTCTGACTACATCTTTTCTCCCTTCATACCAAACCCTATTAAGAGACTCTCTATTATACTAACACAAACTTAGCCTCTAGGTAAACCTTTTTCAATTAAAATTCTTGCTCGCTTTTCTTTTTGTCCACTAAACAATATCCCTAAAAAATTTCAATCCAAATCTATTTATAATTTGATTCAAAATCCCAACAGGTACAATTTTTTTCTTTTTTGCTACTTAAGAACAAAATATACTTAGCTACGCAAGACACCCTTTTCCAATATGTCGTCTTTAAGCAATGGAAGGACTTCTTTCATAGGAGAATCACACCAACTTATCCCAAGTGGGGCTCCATGAGCCAAACTAGCTAACATATGGCACACCTATTATCTTCTCGACATATGTGTTGCGTCTCCAATCCCCTTGCATCAACTCCTGACAATCACAAACAAAAGTGTAACATGGATGTATGGGATCAACCAAATCTTGTAAGAGCTTGGCAACCACAAACGCATCCAATTCAATATTTAATCTCCCGATACCTTACTCCTTTGCCATGATAAGACCATGACCAACACCCCATAATTCAAAACGGAGACTGTTAGTAACACCAATGATGAGCATTTACAATGTGATTTGGTAATGAGCTCTTAATAACAGTTTGATTTTTTTTTTCAATAGCAAACTTAAGATTTGGCATCTACACTTCATAAGCAAATTGATAATTGTAGTTAAAAATTACTAAAGCTTGAGGAGAGGCACTAAAATCAACAAAACACTGTTCTATTGGGTCCAAAATAAGATTTCAGCACATGATTTGTACCAGTCTGTTAATAAGAATATAATTTGAGGATGAATATGTAATTAAATAATAGAAAGGAAAAACATCCAAAAGAAAGTGAATGGATGCAGGAAGCCTGGAAGAAAACGGAAAAATAGGCACCTCCTCAAGTCTGCATAAGAAAGAAGACCCATAACAACAACAACAAGCAAATGAAGTCACCTAGAACAAAAATATGAGTAATATTCAAGTAAAAAACATTTATAACAAAAATCTTTAAAATTTGTAATACTGATCATCTGTTTTACAATGCATAACAAATTTCTATCATGTAAAACTCTCGTCTACCCTATTTTTCACTTCGGCATTGACATATGGAGAACAAAGCCTTTGTTTCAACCGAAAATCTCCACCAATCTAGATGTTTTGGCTCACCTTTATATATCCACCATTTCCCCATTCCCCACAGATCCTTAACAAGTCAATAATTTTGACGAGTGATAGGATCATTGTCGTAACCAACTAGGAGGACATTGTGAGATCTATGAAAAGAATTATACTCATATTCAGATGGCCCTTCATAAATATTTGAAACTTGATTGTTAATTTCGACCAATATCTAAAATATAAGCGAACGAATAATATATATATCTATATATATGACTGTTGGATAATTATGAGATATGTCATGTATTTCAAAAGTTTTGGCATGGTATCTTTACTTTAATTTTTTGCTCCTAAGTGAGATATATTGTTTTACCTTTAAATGTTACCAGCCATAATATGTTTGAATGTTTGTAATTAGGGGTGATAAAGAATCGGGTCAACCGAGAAACCGACCCGACCCGATCAGAAAATGGGTGAAATGAGTCTGTTTTCTCGATTTAACGGGTTATTCGGTTTGGATAGTCAGTTTTGGTGGTTTATTGGGTCGGTTGTTGGTATAATAATTGAAACCGAAACCGACCCAAAAAACCGAAGTATCAAAACGACGCCGTTTTGATTTTTATTTTTATTTAAATTATATATTATATATTATAAAGTAATATATGATATTCTAAATTATTATATAATTTATTATATATATATATTATAAATTATTTTCTATTTTCTAATAATAAGAATAAAGCAAGAAGTCTAAAGTATTATTATATTATTTTCTAATCCTTTTTATTTTCTATTATATAATTTATTATATATTATAAATTCAAACCGAAAAATCGTTCAAACCGACCGAAACCGATTGGTTTTCGTTTTGACGGTTTTCCATTTAGTCGATTCGGTTGATATATTACAATTTCGGTTTTTGGTTGAAACCGACCTGACTGACCCGAAACCGACCCAATGATCACCCCTATTTGCAATGATTCCAAATTCAATCTTAATGTTTAAATCATTTTTGGACAGCTTCCTTTAATGTCCTTATTGGCTTTGCCTCCTCATTGCTTCCTAAACTATAACCTATGTTCTCCCCCTCCTATAAATAGCTTTCTCCATTCCATCCTAACATGCAAAAATTAGAAAGCTCTTTTCTCACTTTTTGAAATCCTCTCTTCTTCCTCTTGCTGGGTTTTATTGTTTCTTGTGGTTCCTGTTATCCTCCGAAATTCAGAGAAAAGCTTGTTTAATACTGGGGGATAACCATGCTCCTTAATAGCTTGAAATTATCCTTAAGGACAGTGTTCTTGAACACGACTCAAGCTATTATTTTGTTCAAATATTCCGACAATCTTTTAAGGATAAGTTACCTCCGGAAAGCTTCAATTACTAATTTACATCTACGTATTTCAAGATAAGTCTTTCCTTAAGTTTACATTGATTTTCTTGGTTCTTTTTATTTTCTCTTGTTGCCTACGTCACATACAACAAATTTTGTTACTGTTTTATTGTTGGTTGGTAATTTAATTAGTAATTCCCAAAGCTTTCAAATTTTGCAGAATTATGATCTTGGCTCCTTTCGGAACTATCTTCGTTTATGGTAGCTATAAAATATCATGTTGCTGCTAGCTAAGGATTAATTTAATTAGTTTTCTAAACTTGGAAAAGGTGGATCGAAGAGGTTTTGTAAGTGAAGGAGATAATGAGAAAATGGGTTTCAGCTACACATTGAAGGTGGTTCCAATTATGCTTCTGCTGAATATTTTCACATAAGCAAATGCCAAGTCTGGCGATGTGACAGAACTGCAGATCGGGTCAAGTATAAGCCCAAGTCATGTGAATTTCAAACTCATAAAGAGTAGAGGATCTTTGCTAGAGGGAGGGAAGGTTCTGTTTGGTGTGATGATGGAGATGAAAGGTAGCAGGACGAAAGACTACGCCTGGGCAATCTCAGCTAGTATCAACCCCGCGTTCGCCGCCGTTTTGGCTAAATTCTTCTTATCTCCGTTAGTTAGATATGGTCTAGTTATATTTTTCAACGTTATAATGTGGGAATGCTACGTTAACAGCTTGAAAGCTCTCTCATCTCTTTAAGCTACGGTTACTACTAATTTACTCGCTTCTGGTTTCGTCGGCTTCTTCGTGTTCCAAGTGCTGGAAATTTTGATATCAAAAGGTGAGGGATCTTTGAAATTTTAGAATCAAAGCATAGTAGGCTGAAAAGATGGAGAACTAAGGCCCTGTTTGGTGCACTGTTGGGGTCGATTGGGTCGGTCAGTGGCCCAAACGGCCTACCAAACATTCTTTAGGGTGGGATCAGTTGGACTCCATTAAACACATATTTTACAACCACCGAGAATATTCTCATATGTACAGTAACAAATCTAACCCGTACAATACCCAATTTTACTCTCATTGAACCGATCTCATCGGTGTACCAAACATGGCCTAAATTTTATGAATGATGGTCAATTATAGCCACATCAACATCAAGTAAGTTTTCTTTACCTTATTTCAGTTTATAATATTTGGCTGGGTCATTTCTACTTTTATATGACTGATGATATGAAGATAAATAAATTTGGGAAGCATTGAACCAAAGTTACAACATGTCTGAAGTATGCCTTACCTACCTGTATAAATTCTGAAGAGAAGTGTAGTTGATGCTTCTGCCACGTTCAATTCTTTTGATCCTCTCCTTGCTACCTATGCTTGCTGGGACTGGTCTCGATAAGCCTCTTGAAATATTTATACTACTCTTGACTTTATTGTTTCCAATTTTATAATTCCGGGGTTAATTAAATCAAGATATATTGTAATTGCAAATACTTAGCTAATCGAAATCCTTTTATTAATTTGTTTACCTTTTCTGGTTTTAGCATTCTAAGTACTTGTGCAAATATGCGAGCGACGGTAACGATTGGAATGAGGAGTCAAGCTGTGACTCACAGCGGTTTAAGGTCCTTGAGCAAGGTAGATGGGTTGATGATGAGAACCAAGGCAAAGGCTGTTGCTAGAAAACACATTACTGCAAAAGAAAGACTTCGGGCAAAAATCATTTGCGGAACAAGGGATGAACTTGGTATTTATAGTTGTGTTTATTTTCTAACGTGAATAGTCTTATTGCTTTAGTCTAACTTTGCTATGAGTTATGGCCTTGGTTTTGCTACTCTAATTGCTACGGTTTTTTCATGCCCTATTGTTTGATGGAAGAGACCCATGGTGACAAACCAAGAATTGCACCTTTGTGCAAAGTGAGATTTTGGGAATGGAAATCCTGCCAGTCCAAGAGTACTCTTGGTTAAAGCAGACGACTTCAAAGAAGTTGAAGTTGTGTGTTTATTTCGCAAGTATAATGGTCAATATGAATGATTGGGTGGTAGACAAAGAAACTACCATACATATTTGTGCAAACAAAATTTGTGTGTTATCCTCTTACATTTTAGTAGGAGATGGAGAGGAGAAATATTTCTTAAACTCTCTTCAAACGAGATATTGGCATAAAAATATGTTTTTGTTCTTATAATAAAGTCACACCTGGTTTTGTATCCTTTTAGGCAAAAAAAATAGGAAGAAAATAAACTATAATTATTTATAACATTTACAAATTGCATAGAGTGATTGTTCTTTTCTTAATTGTTGTTACTAAATATGTTTTCAATTTTGTAAATAGGTGAAAAGCTATTTACTATGTTTTGTTAATAACTTGTGATCTACAAGCAAAATATGTGTGGGGGAATATATATTATTGATTATGAAAAAAGATAAATATTTGGCTTGATACCACCTTTACAATATGCATAGGCTTGTAATATGAGTTTAGTCATTCACCTTGGTATAAGAAATATCACATTTTGATTAGAGACCAAATTGATCAATTTGTTTATAGCATTTGCAATAATGAGTATTAAAAATGTTATATATATATATATATATATATTCTGTGGTTAATGAAATTGACTCTTGACTTTTATGACTAAATTCATAAATGTTATTGGCAATTGGCATTGATATAACGTAATATTTGTCATGTGAAATTTAGTTTGGTATTCTAAGTATACATGTCATAATATGCAATGTACATATGAGATATACATTTTATTATTGGTTATGACATTTCTTTAGACTTGTCATTAAAATGATAATGACTAAATGCTATGGTAATTTAATTTACATGTGGAAGACATCCAATATATGCTCAAAATATTTATTTGAAATTTAAAGTTGTGTTGGTAAAATTTATTATATATGTCTCTAAATTTAGTTTGAAATATCTTTTTGAAATATACCTGACGTGATCACTTATTGGACTCATGAGAAAGCCTTCCTTTGGTCGTCAAATTTAAGTTGGCTTTAAAAGATTGATAACCAATCATGTGTTCTCCAAAGATGGAGATTTAGCCAATGTCGTGAGACATTGATGAAATAAATGATTAGCCAATGTCTTTAGACATTGATGAAATAAATTAGAGAAAATAGTGTAATTCTTAATTATAACAAATTGAGAGACTACTTTAAAATGTGAACATTATTATGCTACTTCAAAATTTTGAGAACTATCATAATTATTATGGTAATATATTTATATATATTTACCAAATGTGGGGGTGATTGATTTATGTGATAAAGCGCTTAGAAATGAGATCATAAGTTTTGAAGAGTCATATGAGTTTGACTATTAATTTTATGACTAAGGAAAATTAATTAATCTCACATCAAGGGGAATGGGGCATAGCCAATTGAGTAAAATCAACAGTGGTGGTAACCCAACCTATGTGATTGGTGATCCCATGAATTAGATTCATATGGGTAATAACAAATCACATGTTGATATCATGGAGCACTATTATTTCGTGTTGTCCCTCCTATGATGTGTATAGTGCAAAACTGCAATGAAGAGAGGAAAGGATGAAAGCCTTTAAAGACTTCCATATCTCTTTCTAGGTCTGGTTCATAGCCCAAAAGGTACCAGTCTCGATGGATTACATTCACTAGTTTTAAACCCAGCAAATTTATCTTCTTCCAAATAAACTTTTGAAATATGTGATGGATTGTTGGACATGTATGAGATATATTCTGTATTTCAAAAGTTTTGGTATGGTATCTGTTGAGTGCATATTTTCCTATCCTTTTCATGTCTTATTAAGGTGTTTTTATGATTATTTGAGTTGATTTGCTACTTAGTTTGTTCCTTTATGTGTTTTAGGTACTTAAAAGGAGAATTGAAGCCAAAGGAAACATAATGGAGCAAGGAAGTAGATGTCCTGTATCAACCTGGAGCGGGTCGAAATTAACCTCTAACTCAACCTTCTCTGGGTTGAAACAGGGCTGCAAAAATCAAAGGCTGGAATTGGAGATGTCACGTGGGCTTTATTTCCTATTGGGCTCATAATTTCACCAACTGAATTATGTTTGGACTTACAATTCTTTATGACCCAATTTAATTATTTTAGTTGCTTTTAGACTTTATGGCAAAATTGTAAAATTTCCAAAAACTTAAGAAAAAATAGGTTGATGTTTAAAAGGCAGCCGCATGGCTTGAAGGAATTATCTTTGGAATTTCCAGAATTTTGCTTTTACGTTGAACGTAGATTTTGGGACGAAGAGTGGAATAGAGAGAACGACTCTCTCTCGGTTCTTTCTCTTTTTATTCAATTTCATCTTCATGTTTAATCAATATTCTAGTGTTTTTATTTTCCAAAGTATGAGTAGCTAAATTTCCCCTTTCCAATTCTAAAGCAAATTGATTCTAAGGTTTTTAATTTATGAGGTTTTGTTCTTAAATCAATTCTTTTAATTGTGTATTCTAATTTTCTCCGTATTGTTAGAATGATTGCATGTTTTAATTAATTAGAAGTGCACCTAGTTAATTTTAATATGTTATCTAAAGTTAGATTTTGATTCCTATATGCAATTGTAGGTCATCAAATCCCTAGTAACAACTTAGAGTAGCCCTCTAAGGGAAAATTAGAACTAAATTGAATGTTGCCTATATTAGTGAGCATTGTTTAGCGGTAGCTAATATTTTTCTGGTTCTTAATGTAATAAATTACTTGAACCTGGTAGGCGATTGGAACTAGGTTAGTATATTTATTAGGATTTTGTCTAGGACTTGAGTCATGACTAATGAGGAATAAGGAGAAATAGGGATTAATTGGCATTTAGCATTTAATCTACGCTACCTATCTAATTTGAAGAATTTATACTTAGTACCGATGATTAAATTAATTACCTATGAATCAATGCTTTAGAATTGGAATTTCCATCAATTGATATCTATTCTCTTGATTTATATTTTCTGAATATTTACATACTTGCAATTTACTTTTTATTGCACTTAGTCCATAATCAAAATCAAAACCCCCCATTTTTACTTTAAACTTGTTTGGTTAAGTAGTTAATAGCTCTAACTCCCTTGGGATTCGACTCGTATTTACCCTAGCTATAAGTTAGAGAATTACGATTATTATTTGGTGTGTTGCGACGCGCATCAAATTTTTGGCGCTGTTGCCGGGGAGTTAAGTAGATTAGCTACTTTTCTCTTAGTTTAGTTTAGTGTAGTTTAGTTTACAATTTTTATTTTTATTGCTCTCTTTTGTTGTTTGTTTTCGGCTTTTATCTATTTGGTTTTCAGGTAGTGCATGACCCGTAGAACAGAGGGATTAAGACCTGAATACGAATTAATCCCTAAGATCGAAAGGTTTGTGCAAAATCGAATTTTACAAAGAAGAGAAATTCAAGAAGGTCAACAAAAGATGGAAGAGCAAAATGGAGTGAATAATCGTGTTGGAAATCCACCACCACCACCACCACCACCTCCTCCTCCACCAATTCTTCCACCTCAGGATCAAAATCGGAATGTCCAGTTACCACCTCTTACACCTCAAGAAAGGGTGGTAGACAATAGGCCTATGAGGGAGATCATGGCCCCTAACTTGAACAATTTACCTCTCTGCATTCAGTACAATAGGCTGAATGCCCCATTTGAATTGAAAACAGGATTCATTAATTTATTGCCTAAATTTAATGGATTGTCTGGAGAAGATCCCATTAAGCATATAAAACGCTTTCTAATGATTTGTTCTTCTACAGGACCACCAGGAGTTGAAGAGGATCAAGTCAGGAGCGTGCTTTTCCTCTTTCACTTGAAGGAGCAGCAAGAAATTGGTTGGATGACTTACCAGTCAGTAGCATTGACTCTTGGGCAGCTCTCCTTGCAGCATTCTTTGAGAGATACTTCCCTGCTGCAAAGACATCTCTGATTCAGAAACAGATTGTTGGAATTGAGCAGATGGATGGTGAGAGCTTATATGAATACTGGGATCGATTCAACAGGTTGGTGAATAGTTGTCCTAATCACATGTACTCAGATCTTCAATTGTTGCATGCTTTCTTCAATGGACTCTTCGTGATGGAGAAAAAGTTACTCAATTGCTCTGCCGGTGGAGATTTGATGCTTAAGAACACCGATGAGATTCGGAGGCCGATAAAATCTTAAGCTAGGCCTTCTCATGGGTATGGAATTGATGAACGGAAAGTGCATAAGGTAAAAGAAACCAGCATTAGCACTTTTAGATTGGAGCAACAAATTTCTCATCTTACTTCTTTAGTGAAGAAGCAATTGGGCATGAGCAACAATCAAACGGTATGTGGTTTGTGTGCTTCAATTGAGCACCCTACTGATGCTTGTCCTACTCTATTTGATGACCAGGTAGAAGAGGAGAATGCAGTTGGATATCAGGGTTCCCAGCAGAGGACTAATCCATATCCCAACACTTATAACCCTGGGTGGCAGCAACATCCAAACTTAAGGTATGGTAACCCCAATAATGCCGTAAGGCCACCTTACCAGCCTCAACCTGCCCAACAGAATGTCAAGGTCAACCAACAAATCAAGGGCAGAGCACAAATTTTGAGGCAATGTTGCAAAAGATGGGTGAAACTCAGTTGCAATTGAATGAAGGCCAAGTGAAAATAAATGAGGCATTGTTGAGACATGATGGGGAGCTCACCAATCTTAGGAATCAAATGGGGCAACTTGCCACTGCAGTGAGTAGGATAGAGAACCAACTTTCTGGAAAGATTCCCTCTCAAACCATTGACCCAAGGGCGGAGCTTAAGGCAATTACCCTTAAATGTGGAAAGCAAGTTGGTGATCTTCGTGAATTTGAGAACCTTGATGATGGAATTGCTGAAAAGGGTAAGAAAACACTTTCTGACTCGACCCCGAAAAGGGTCGAACTGGACCCTGAGGAAGGTCGAACTGGACAAGAGGAGGAAGACAACCTAATTCAACCCTCTGGAAGGTTGAACTCGACCCTTGACGGGGCCGAAACAGAAATTTCTCCAGATATTGTGAGTCCATCCAAATGTCTTAAAAAGGCTACAAATGGAAATCCTTCTTCAAATACTACAAAGGTAAGTCCTTCAACTCTTGTGAATAAGGATTTAACACCTAACATTAGTGCTCCTCCATTTCCATCTAGGTTTTCTAAGCAGAAAAAGGCTGAACAAGAAAAAGACATTTGGGAGACATTTCGGAAAGTGCAAGTGAACATTCCCCTCATTGATGCTATCAAGAAAGTCCCTCGATATGCAAAGTGGCTCAAGGAGCTATTTACCAACAAGAGGACACCCAAGGGAAATGAGAGGGTAAGTATGAGTCAAAATGTTTCTGCAGCTCTCCAACGAAAGCCCCCTTCCAAATGTAAGGATCGCGGTTCTTTCACCATTTCATGCATCATAGGAAATAATGAATTTGAAAAGGCATTGTGTGACTTAGGTGCTTCCATAATTGTCATGTCTTATTCTATTTATGTTTCCTTGAATATTGGTCCTCTAATTGAAACCGGCGTGGTTATACAACTCGCCGATCGATCTAATGTTTACCCTGAGGGGCTTGTTGAGGATGTTTTGGTGCAGGTGAATGACTTAGTCTTTCCAGTAGACTTTTATGTGCTTAAAATGGAGGAAGATGACCTCGAGCTTAGTCATACACCGTTAATACTTGGGAGACCCTTATTGAGAATTGCCCGAACAAAGATCGATGTGTTTGAAGGTACTATGACCATGGAGTTTGATGGAAAGATGGTGAAGTTTAACATCTTCGATACTATGCGCTATCCAAGTGACGTTCATGCCATATTCTCCATTGACGTTTTGGATAGTTTGTCTGAAAAGGATATGATGTTAGACAATGAAGATAAGGTTGAGACAATGATGTTCAACGGGTTTGATGGCAAGTCATATGGAGAACTTGAGTTGGCACCTTGTGAAAAAGTCTGTGAAGTGATTTCAAATTTAAAGACTTTGCCAACCAAGACACATAAGGAAAATTTGCTTTATTTGCAACTTCCAACACCTTCAAGCAAATTCGTTCCTTTGATCATCAAACCACCAGAGATTGAACTCAAACCTTTACCTGCTCGTTTGAAGTATTCCTTTCTGAGGAATAATGATACATTACCTGTGATCATTTCTAGCAAACTCACTCCACTCCAAAAAGAAAAGCTTTTGAGAGTTTTAAGGGAGTATAAAGAAGCAATTAGGTGGAGCATTGCTGACATTAAGGGAATTAGCCATTCACTTTGTATGCACAGGATCTTGTTGGAAGATGATGCTAAACCAGTCAGGCAAGTTCAATGGAGACTGAATCCGAACATGGAAAAGACCAGGGCATGGCACGATAAAATGGAAATCATGTTCTTGGATGCACCTACCTATGTCAACCCTGATGAGAAGTAGCTACTTTATGTCTAGCCAAAGATGTTAAATGACGGCGCTGGATGGGAGGCAACCCATCATTTATATCCTTTCTTTTATTTTTAGTGTTGATCAGACCAAAATTATGCATCTTTTTATGGTCATTTTCCTATGCTTTTTGGGTATTTTATGCTTGATTATGCCTTATATTTGGTATATTTGTGTTTATAGGTGTTAAAGAGAAGAAAAGTGCAAAATCACCAATTTTGTATCTTTTTGGAGCCTTTTTGGATGATTATTTACACAAATATTTTCCAAGGACAATTTGGATGAAGAATGGAGTCAATATGATCGTGATTGAAGAGCTTGAAGAGTCAATTTTATGATCATAAGGTTGATTTTCAAGAGTTTGAAGCAAAGAAGCAAAGTTGAATTTCAAGTCAAGAAGACATGTCAAGTGGCGTTGGAGCACTGGAGCACATGGGGCGCGAGGCAAACCACATGCGGCGCCAAGCTTGCCACATGGGCGCCCATCGCTAGTCGGGAGCACCACCCATCCACACAAGGACACAGGCGACCTGGGGCCTGA
>AWWV01014294.1:0-17397 GCA_001974805.1 Corchorus capsularis
GAAAGTTGATGTCTACGTCTTAGGCTATATACCGATTTGGGATGATTTATGATTCTTAATTGATTGCAATTTAAGTCAAATTCATGTTTTGTGTCTATGATCCATGGGTTACTTGATCAAAATAATTACCTAAAGGAGAAGAAGTATGCTTTTAATTAATTGTTTCTCTTAAATTGTTTTCTTAGTCATTAGTTTAGATTTATATAATTGTTTTCTAATTTAGTTTACCTATTTGGAAAATCCTAAAAATCCCCTTTTGGTAAGACTTTCTTTTATACGATTTGCCTTTGATTTGTTCCTACCTTTTCTGTGGATTCGACCCCTACTTGCCCTAGCTAATAGTTATAGGTTTGTGGGGATTATTTTGTGATTTGTTCAATGACCGATCACAATTTTGGGGTCGTTGCCGGGGAAGGAAGGAAGCAACAAAAAGATTGAAGACAAATTACTACCTAAGGATTTCTTACCCTTATCTTTTTCTTTTTCGTTATTCTATTTTTATTTTTATTTTTATTTTTCGTTTTGGTGCTAAATTTTTCTTTATAGTATTTGTTTTCTTGGAGTTAGATTTTCGAGACAATGGAGCAATCACTTACTTTAAGGGAGTTGAATCTCAATTGTGAGATGAAGTCCCACTGTATTAATTATCCAGAGATGGATTTGTCTTACGAAATAAAGCCAGGAGTGATCTCTTTGCTACCAATTTTTCAAGGAGAACCCCACGAGAATCCTCATCAGCATTTGCAACGTTTCATCATCAAGTGTGCTATGATTGGAAAGATGCCTCAAGAGCAAGCAAAGCTTCGAGCTTTTCCAATGACCTTGGAAGGTAAAGCGGAAGAATGGTTTTGGAGTCTGCCATCAAAGTCAATTACATCTTGGAAGGAAATGGAGAGAGCATTCTTGAATCAGTACTTTCCAGAAGCAAAACGCGCCGATGTCAGAAGAAGAATCAAATCTTGTCGACAATTACCTAATGAGAAGTGGTTTCAATATTGGAAGAGGTACAACAAGATTTGTTAAAGCTGCCCCTACCACAACATAAGCGAGGAACTCTTGATACAACAATTCTACGATGGATTGTTTTATGAAGATCGAGTCTACATTGATGCAACAAGTGGAGGTAGCCTCACATTCAAAACACCCACAGAAGCAAGGAAGCTACTCAACATCATGGCTGAGAACATTCATCAATTTAGCACATCAGAAGAGATTCTCAAGTCTAAGGAGGCAGAGTTCGAATCATCAGTTTGCAAAGAGATGAAAAGAATTGAAGAAGTGGTACAATCACTCGTAACAGAAAAGGACAAGGTATATCAGTTGCTTAGCAAGCAAATTGCCGACCAACAAGATACCATTGCCAATTTCATGCGACTCATGATTGCAAATCAAGGAGTGAATTGTCACCAACAACCAACTTTGCAACCATCATTGAACGAAGCTCAAGGACAAGAGAACAACATGGAACTTGACAATGAGTTGAACAATACGCAAAGATATGGGATCAATTCAATGGAAATGGAAGACAATCAACCAAGGATTACAAAAGAAATGGAGTCACAAGAGACCCCATTTCCTTTCTCTACACTACAAGTTAAGCCAGTTCTTCCTATCCCTGAAATGAGACCATCACCAACTGTCATACCCCATGTGCAAATGCTAGGTGATGAGGAGAGTTCTGTGAAGAGCAAGGAGAAAGAGAAGTTTGATTTTGGGATAAATTCAGTTTCATCTCCAACAATTTCTCAAGATCCACCAAGGAAGAAAAGGGAACCAAAGAAGAAAATGATGCCACCCAATGATTGTCCAGCACCGTTTCCTCAATTACTTGAGCCACAAAAGACATGTAGTGAAGAGAGCCAACTCAATTCACTTCATAAGTGGAAGGTAAACATTCCTTTAGTTGCTACAATCAAACAAGTTCCCAAGGAAGAATGGAAGATGGTAGATGGATTGACTACACAAAGGGATCATGAGGCAAAAATTGAAGCTACATTTTCATGGGAGGAACCAACCTATTCTGAACCAAGCACGATGGAAGTTGAATTTCATGAAATTGTTGTCCCAATCATGAAAGAAATTGAAGAGGTGTTAAGCAAGACAATGGACGATTTGGAATCACAAGAGCTTAATGAACAAAACCCCATTCAATTTTTCTTCAATGATGAAGATGATACCCCATGCATGGTCTACATCCCTACAATACCAAAGGAGACTCCCAAGATTGTGCAAGAAGAAAAGGAAGTACCAAAAGAAGACATCGAGATGGATATTCCTCCACTTTCTCCACCAAAGATTGTCAAGCACAAAGAACCATCAAATGATGAGAACTCAAGAAGCTATGGAGAAGAGGAATGGATATCCATGGATCAATTCCTTTTGAAAGATGAGGAGATCAACCAAGTCGAGGACACTCCACAAAGGGAAGTACGAAGCAATGCCAATCATGGATGCCATAAGCTCTCATTGCATCAACCTCTAAGGGCAACACAAATGGCATTGTCATTCATAGCCATTCATGGGGTCGCTCTCAACAAAATTGGTGAATTATTTCCTTATCTCCTATTTTGTGCTTCCCATTTTTGTGCTCATATTCTTCCTATCTCGTCATATTTACTTTTTGCTTTGAAGTGGTATGATCAACCTTAACAAAGGGAGATGGAGGAAAGTCTAGCCAAAGACAATAAACAAAGGCGCTACTTGGGAGGCAACCCAAGAAACTAACATCTATCCTTTTCTTTTTAATTTTCTTTTTATTAGTTATAGGTCATTTTGCATTTTCAATTTGAGGAGCATTCCAAGCAAATGGATACAAGTGGAGGAAGCAAACGTGAAGATAGCAAATGGAGCTTACCCTTCGTACAAATAGAGAAGCTTTCTTAACTCCCATTTTGTTTGCTCCTTGAATTGAATTGTTTTTCATGCATATCAATTTGTGTACATTATTCCATGCATCTCATACATATAGAATCTTAGGTGATAGGAGCCTAAGGTTTTTCTTTGATGGTTGTGGATTTTTGGTAACAAGTGGCCAAAAGAAGACCAAGGAGAGGCCGATGATTCTTATCCTTAGGATGCTATGTGTTGTATTTTCTTTCATCATGACATTGCATGCATTTTTATTTGTGCTTTTATTTGTCTTATGTTTATTTTGGATCTTATGTGAGACTTATGTGTTTGAATGCGATGATTGATGATATGATTAGATTAATTTGCTAAGATTGGATGCATACTTTCTAAGTGAATTTAATCTTGCATGTGCTCAATTAATTTAGATTGCCCCACTTGTTGCTAGTAGTAAGTTTGCTTGATTTATTAGTTTGGGTCGACACTTTCTAGATCGAGTCTTACTTGTGCACTTCATTTTTCCAAAAGTTTCCAAAACAACATATTTTGAAATTTTTTTTGTCAAAATACTAGCACAACACACATTGAGGACAATGTGTCTTTTAAGTGTGGTGGGAGGAAGTAGTCTATTTGAAAGATCCTATTTTTCTTTTCTATCTTATTGACTAGAGATAAATTTTTCAAAATTTTTGAAGAAAATTGAAATTGATTTTGTATTTCTAATAAGTTTTGATTTAATTTCCATGAGTATAGTCTTGTGTAATACTAATTTGGTTTAAATACATTGAAAATATTTTTCAAATTTTCTTATGTGCAATTTCATTCTTTGATTGAGAAGTGTAATTGATAAGGTTTTTCATACCCAAAAATGTTTCGACAAGTGCATTACTTCTAGAACTTGTGCTGAATCTTGTGTACATTTATAGAAGTATGTCATGGATATGTCAAAGACAAAGTGTGGGGGTATGAAGGGTAGCTAAACTCTTTTAAAAACAAGTGTTTTCATGTAAAGAGGAGAAGAGATATTTTCTGCTTAAAAAAAAATTTCATTGTTGTCATTCTTTTCTTTAACAAAAGGAGTTAGTAACCCTTGGAAAGAGGATAAGAGGCATGGAATGCGGAAATATTGTCCCTCTTTGAAAAAAAATGACTGTTAGTAACCTCAAAAGAAAAAGGGTGTCAGTAACCCCTAAATCATTGTCGCAACATCCGGGTCCGGGGTACGAACCCTACCGTTTAACGACTTAAGAGAAAACTAAAAACTAAAGGGAGTCGCCACTAATCTTTTTTAACCTAGGTGTGATTAGCCACCTATCAGATTATTAAGCCTAATGTTAACCCTAACTTGGCGAAGGTAACACTAACCCTAATAAACGGTCTATTAACCAGAGTCTTAAGGGTTCGGGAGTCGGGTACGTGTGGGGAAGGATTAGCACCCCCACGACGCCCGTCAAAAGACGACACTGACTAATTTAGACTTGACTGTGGGTTTTCATATTTGGTTGTTTTCTATCTTTAAATATATTAATGCTTATTTGACTCTTTTATACCAACTAAATTACTAACTAACATACTCTTCTCTTCTCTTTATTAACTACCATTTACTAATCATCCTCTTCTTACTGATTGCCATCTTACTTTTTATTAATTACCATTTTACCCTTTACTGATTTCCTTTTACTCTTTACCATTTTACCTTTTTACTCTTAATATTTCACTCTTTACTGATTACCTTCTTACTCTTACTGATTACCCTTTTCTCTTTATCATTCTTCCTTTACTGATTACTCTTTGCTGATTACTTTTACCTGATTATCCTTTTACTACTCTTTGCCATTTTTAGTTTTTACTGGTTACTCTTTACTGATTACTCTCTTTTTCTGATTACTTTGTTTTACTTTGACTCTTTAATTACTAATTTTACTGATCAATCTCTTACCTTGACCCTTCAATTTACTAATTACTATCTTTTGCCTATTTGCTGATTACTATTACCTTAACTCTGATTAATTTCCTTTTACTTAATTACTGGTTTACTGATTACTGTTACCTTGACTCTTAATTATTAATTTACTGATTAATTTTTCTACCTTGACTCTTAATTACTGACTTACCCTTTTACTTTGACCCTTACTTACTGATTGCTACTTTTACTTCTTCTCTTAGTTATCAATTTACTGATTAATCTTTTTACTTCCTCTTAATTACCAATGGACTGATTACTTCTTTTTCTTTTCACTTTGACTCCTAATTACTGCTTTACTAATTTACTACTTTTACTTCCTTACTCCTTTTAATTACTGATTGACTAATTACTCCATTAATCCTTTTTACTTTCCCTTTTACTTCTTTAATCATCATTTTTTTGCTTGATTACTGGTTTGCCCTTGATGCATGAATGCGTATGATGTATGTATTCCAGTTTAAAAGCTATTTACCGGGTAATTATACGAGAAGCATCATTTAGGAACCTTCCACTTGGTTGGTAAGACCCCTAAACGAATACCCCAAGCCTAGGAAATCCGGGTTAAAACGGACAATGCTGTCAACGTTCCAATCGGTTATTCCATCATCGGAATCCACTTATTTTTAGCCAAATGAACATGATATCAATAACATTTAAGGAAATTAAACATGGATGCACATGTAGCCCATTTTATTGATTAATTCCTCAAATCACTAAAAACTAAATTTATTCCATATTAATTCAAAGATTTGGTTATAGGCCTAACTACAAGCCCAAACTCAAAACCCCAAAAGAACAATAAGGCCCAAAATAGCATACAAAACCCATCAAGACCAAGCAAAATAAGTAACAATGCCCAAACTAAGAAAAATAACCCTTTTACAATGCTTAAAAACCCAATATCTTTTCACTCCATTATTTAGTTTAATTAACCACCAAACGAAAACACTTTCCCTTTAATTCTAGCTTACCAAGACTACTTCTTAAAGGAAAAAATTTTCTTTAAACTTCACTATACCAAAGACCAATTTTAAACCTCAAACAAACCCTATTTTAATTTTCCATATGAACCTAGCATTTAGTTAGTATATATGTATCCTAAAATCTATCCGAATAATTCAAGCCACCCCTAATTAATTTTTAAACAAAATTACTTAACATGCTAATTCCTGAATAAGATTATTATCTTTATTTATTAATTCCCTGCAAATCCATTCAACTTACACACATATATTTATTATTATTTTTTATTTATTTTATTTGTTATTTATTATTTTCTTTACCCTAGACCATCATTTTTTCTAATTACTTAAATTAAATAATGTTAATATCATCAAATTAAATTAACAAGGACCTAACCAGAAAAAATTAAAGCCTAAAGGACCAAACCGGAATAATACAGAAACTTTATTGTAAACGGAACAATCTTTGCGTATTTAAAAGAGTAAATTAGTAAACTTTTGGACCTAATTGAACTAAAACAGGACCTTTCTGAAAAAAAGAACTGAAACCGAGCCCTTAATCGACCTAAACACAGAGTTTTCAGGGATCTAATTGAATAACTAACTAAAGTGCAACCGAAAATGGCATATTAATACCCTACATACGTCATGCCTATATATACCACTTTAAAACAGAAAAAACAAAAAAGCAAAACCCTAATTTCCTTACCTTCCGCCGCTGCTTCCACCGGAAATCGCTCCTCCGCGCCAGTCGCCGTGTGCCGCCGCGTCGGAGTATTTTCCGGTCGCCGATGGCCTCCAAGCTTTTACCAAAATACTCCCCTTTGCCTTCTGATCTTAGCACCGGGGTCAGTTTCCCTCAAATCTCGGCCAAACCCTCTAGATCTAGGTTTTACCGAACCCTCCTCAAGCCTCTTCAAACGGAAAGTCCAACCGTCCGATGGCTCTGCACTCCAGGTATGCGGTACTCCTCCTTCACCTCTTTCCTTTTACTGAAGCTAACTTACGAAATATAGTTTAAATCTAGATGTTTTAATTTGACCTAATCCATATGTGTTTCTGTGTTTGTATCTTTGTTATTTTCGATGGGAAGCTAAAAGGAAAAGGACCGTGTTGAAGATTTGAAGAAAAAACGACGAATGAAAAGGTAAGAGGAAAAACTATTACTTTTTATTTTCTTACTTGCTGTAAAAGAGAATAAGGTTTTTGGTTTTTTGGTTCCTGGAAAAGGAAAGAACACTAGAAAGAAAAACTAGGGTTTTTGTTTGGGTGTTTTCTTGAATCTGTGAAAAAAATCAAAAAGTGGCTAGGGTTTCTGTGTTTTTTTGGGATCCGTCCTCTTCTGTGGTCTTTACTGTTGGTACCTATATATATGACTGAGTTTAGGTTCCTTTTAGGGCTGGCCATTGGTTTTTGATTCTATGTGGCACTAATTACCTGCAATGCTAACTGTAACTTGCTATTTGGTGATGTCATCATGAGTCTGTGCCATTTGTCTTAAACTTATTGGTCACTGCTGATGTTTAGGAGATTCTTAGGTGACGTGTAATTGCCTATGTAGCCTTCTAATGACTTGTACCTCTGAGGTGGAACTGTGAACCAATGTCATTGGTTTTGTACTTGTGTCAACAGCATGTACATGCGTGTATAGCATGTACAGGCCTGTGATTGCCACACTTTGACACTGTGTTTATCTGCTACCATACTGCTTTTCTATACTCCAGTGTACTTGTCTTGTGCATCTCTTGATCCTTGTTTTTCTGGAAATAGTATTCTGATCTAATGGTGGCTGCTCAAGTCTCATGTACACTTCACTTGCAACGGATTACTTTTACAGACCAATTTCTGCAGTTTATGAACTTGGTCGGCAAGTTTTGTTAAACCTGTACTAATCTTCTTTTTGTTCTTTGTTTGCTTGTGTTTAACTGCCGTAAACCCTCCTGCTCTATTCTCTCACTGTTGAAGTGGCATTGATGTGGCGAGGGGGACCATCCAAGCTGGGTCCCCCATGCCCAAAAAAAGATAAGTAATCTCCTTATTAGTACTAACTCATCATTAAATTCATTCCTGTTTTGGCCTAATGGATGCTGACTGGTGCTTTGAAATTGGTTTTGCAGGAGCCTTGTAGAGACTTGAAGCTTGGGATTCGGTGAAGGGTATTTTAGGGAGAGAAAAATGGATCACATGGTCTACTTCATATTTATTTGGCATGTAATTTGTATTTATTTGGTACTGTTCTGTAAATAAAAGCCATACTACCATGTCTGATTATTACTATTATCATTATCCATTTACATTCCCTTTAAATGAAACCCAAATTTATTATTGAATTACTTTTGGGCTTCAAGCTTCATTAGGTCCAAGAATAACTATGAGGCCCGGAGTAAATTGGGTCCAATTCTAATTAATGAGAGGCTAAGGAACCATAAGGGTAATCCAAAGCAACGAAGGCCCATATGTAGAATTAGAAACAAGAGCCCAAATAGCAAGTCCAATGCCAAGTTATACAATTATTACTAAAATACTTGAGCTATATAATTGAAATGTAGCGATACTTAAATGATTAGATGCAGTTGAGCCATGAAATGCAAAGAGTGCACAATAATGCAAACCCAACTTGTGTATGCCTAACTTATTGCTGAATTGAGAGCTAAATGATTAACTAACTAAATTGAACCTAAACTGCACAATTAAAAGGCAATGATGTTGAATTACTAAATGAAACTAAGACATGAAATATGCAAAAGCACACACTGAAGTTTTTTTTGAAAATTTCAAATGCACCCTAAACGATTTTAAAGAATTAGCTGTTCTAAATCGAAGGTGAACTTAGAGAATGACTAAAATCCCCCCGAGTGTAAAAATGACAAAAATGCCCTTGGGCGACCCTAATGCCGAATAAGAAAATAATTAAAGGATACGGGACAAAAATAGGTGTCTACAGCAAATCGTAAGATTGAGGAAGCAATACACGGTGAGGATTCAAACATAGGGGCTACATATATCATACTTTCTAGGAAAAAAGGGGAGGGTTTTTGGAGAGGCTGAAATTTTGAGATCTAGAGGGTTTCTGTTCTTGAAAATTAGGGTTCTAAGTTTTAACAGTCTAGGGTTTTAGGTCTTTACAAAAAAACACAAAAAAATAGATAGTAAAGCAATCAAACAGAGAAGAGGGAATACCTTTTAGAGTTTGCTTCGAGTTTTAAGTGGATTGAGTCTTCACTTGTTTCGTTCTTTCACTTTCTAGTAGAGCTTTGTGTATTCCGTCGGCTTTATTTCTTCATTCCCTTCTTGGTACATTTGGTTTCGTTTCGCTTAGATGCCTTTGTTAGCCTCGGGTTTATAGTTTCTCACCGGAGTTGTGGTTTTTTAGTATCGAGTAGTATCACTTCCATCGAGTTTGTGGGTTTTAAGGCTTGGGTTTTGAGGTTTGAGGAGAAAGGAAGGATCTTGGGTTGTTTAACGGTTGGGTTTGGTCGAGGCAGTGGTTTCAAGCTTATCGGTGGCGCTGTTAGTGTTGTTCGGAAGAGAAAGAGAGCTTGAGGCGGTGCTGGTAGGGGAAATAGGAGTATCGGGTTTGAGGAAAGAGGAAGATGAATAAAAAAAAAAGAAAAAATAGAAAAGAAGAAGAGGCAAAAACGGTGCAGCTTTGTTCCTTTGGGTAATCACTTGGGCCTTCCCTTTCATTATAATCATGCATTTGGGCCTGATATTGGATATTGGGCACATCAGATTTAGGTTAGTTTTATTTTAATCAAGTTTCTAGTTTCATGATCTAATTTAGGATTAGTTTAAATCTATTTTGATAAAAGAGTAGATTTAAGTTGGTAAATTAAATTCAATTTTCAAGATAATCAAAAAAATCAAATAAAAAGGATAGACTAGGGCATTTGCATTCATCTTTATTTTTTATAAATTGTTGCAAGTTACCATGTTCATTTGAGATCAATTAAAGTGACTCCCGTGATGGGAAAGGCGGGCGGCTCATTCATGCGTGTCTGAGTTTGCTCGCCTTCTCCCGGAGGCTTGGAAATGTCCGGAGACCGTTTACCATTTATTGGGAGGCGATCAAAGGCGTTCCTCGTATAATTAATGGGTAATTAAAATTGAAATTGGATTTTCATGCATCACGTGCATCCATGCATTTCAAGACCAAATCCAGTGATTAATCAAAGGTTAAAATTTAAAAGAGATCAAGATCAAGATTTAAGAAGTAAGAAAAGGTGAATCAATAATAAGAAACTTAATTCAGGATAATTAAGTAGGTTAGTAAGTCAATTAGTAACTTAATTCAGGGTAATTAAGTAAGTAATAGGTAACTTAATTCAGGATAATTAAGTCAGTCAGTTAGTAACTTGATTCAAGGTAATTAAGTAAAGTCAGTTAGTAACTTAATTCAGGGAAGTTAAGTAAGGCAGTAACTTAATTCAAGATAATTAAGTAATTGGGTAATCAACTTAAATCCAGGGTAATTAAGTAAGTCAATAAGTAACTGATCGTGTCGTCTATGACCATAAAAATAATCCCCACAATTAACTAACTACAATAGCTAGGGCAAGTAGGGGTCGAATCCCACAGAGAAGGGTTATGTGATGAACAATAAAAAGATAGAAAGATCTTTTCCAAAAATCAAACAGAAAACACGGGATTGTAAATAACAATTATAAAGCAAACAATTAAACTAAAAATCAAAGCAAAGCAAATCTAAATCTAAATCTAAAGCAGAATTAATAAAGCAAACAATAATTATAAAGCATACTTCTTCACCAGTGGTATCATTCAATCAAATTAGCTATGGATTCTCGATTTAAAAGGTGAATTTCGCATCTTATTCTTGACTGACAACTGATATAGGTTTCCCAACATGTATTTTAGATAAGAGGCCGATTAAAGCTGCAGTTATCCCTATTATTCCTTCAGTGATCGATTACTTTCTTAGGGCTTAAAGATCACTTGAGAACAAAGCATTAAGAACAGTTAATTTACACACATGCCTACAAAGTAGAACCATACGAAGAGAAATTTCTCGCCCTCCGATAGACAAATACCCATTAAGCAGCGATTAAACAAACCTAATTTGCTACATACAATCAAACTTGAGTGATTAATTCTAAGCCTGATCTAGCCATAGATCTTCCTCTTACATCGTTAGTGGCCACATAATTCCGATAAGATTCAGAATCATAAAATTAAAACAAGGTTTTGACTACTATCATCAAGAACTTAACACAAAATTATAAGTATAGAAATCTCACCATAATCAATTGATTGAATTCACCAAAGGATCAGAAGTATTAAAGATTTAGCTACTCATGGACTTAGGAACTTCCATGAGAGGCATAAGAATACTTACAGGACTGGGGAGGAACGATTTCTCCCCCTTGAAACCCTAGGGACGTCGCACCCCTCTATGGCTAGAGAGGGTGTCGACTTCTTCCTCTTCTAAAACTAGAGAAAAACCTAAAAACTAAAGAAAGGTAGAAAAAGAGAATAAAACTATATGAGAGATTAATTGTGTAAGTGTAAGTGTGTGATTTGTGATACAGGAGGTGGCTATTTATAGTGGAGGAATAGGGTAGGACGGTTTAGGCTCTGACTTGGTCTCCAAGTTGGATTAGGTGTCATCCTAGAGTAGACTCCAAGTTAGATGAGGACTCTAGAATTTTCTGGAATTTTCTGGAATCTGGCAGCAACTTCGACGTCGATTTCGGGCTTGAAGATGGCAGATCTGGGCTTTTCACTTCAAAAGAAAGTTGTAGAGCTCGGAGTTAGCTTTCCAACGGCTACTCATGGGCTTAAAACGGACATCTGAGCAAAAAGTTATGGCCTTTCTACAAAGACTGCGCTGAAACCGGGCTAATATCGCAAATCTGCGGGATTAATGCGAGATTTGAATATTCTTTTGGATATTAGGCCTATTAATTGGGATTTTAACTCCAATTATAGGTTTATATGGGCTGAGTATATTCCCATATAAATAATCCAAAAATCCTCAACTTCAGGGCTTCTTCTGGACTTGGCTTCAATTCTTTGCAATAAAGCTCCAAATCTTCAATTTTGCTTCTTGAATTAATTCTTCAATTGGCTTCAAATCTTCAAAATATCTTCAATCACAAACTTCGCATCTTCAAATCTTCATTCCAAATGGCTAAATCCATATTTGAGTAAAAAGTCTCCAAAATAGCTCCAAAAAAAGTGAAAAACAATAAGTTTTCACTTTTCTTGTCTTCAGGACCTAAAAACACAAATACTAGCAAAATAGGGTAAAAACACATATAAAAATAGCAAAAAGTATATAAAAATAGCTATAAAAATATGCATAATTTGAGCTCGATCATAATTTCCCCCACACTAAATCTTTGTTAGTCCCTAGCAAACTAGTGTAGACAAATAAAAATTAAGATTTAAGATAGTAAGTTTTGTTCAAATCTTTTGAAAAACTTTGAATCATATACATATATCAAGGATCAATTCAATTTATGAAATCAGAACAACATAGAATATTAAGAGTATCCAATTCAATAGATCAAGATATAGCAATCATCCTCATTCTTAAGTAACCATAATCAAAGTAGCTCTAATCACTTATCATTTATCACAACTATAACTACTTCTTTCTATAAGCTTATGCCTTCATCATTATCTCTACTACTCAAACAATTGCATATCATGAATACAAATCAAGAATTTCGCATGGGTTATAATAGTTTTCAAAGGGTAATCAATTTTTAGAAAAATGAGGTTACTAACCTCAAAGTGTTCATGCTTAGGGGTTACTAACGCCCTTTATGTATTTTTGTGAGGCTACTAGCACTCTAGAGGGACAATACTTCTGCCGATTCATGCCTCTTATCCTCTCCCCAAGGGTTACTAACTCCTTTTGTTTAAAGAGAAGAGTGACAACAATGGATATATTTTTTTTTAAGGCAAAAGATATCTCTTCTCCTCTTGCATGAAAAACACTCTTTATTTTTTAAGAAAAAGATTTTTTTTTAAACTACCCTTCTAATATAGATAGTCCCCCACACTTATTTTTGACATATTCATAAAATACTCTCATAAGTGTAGTTTCAATAAAAATTAAACACAAGTTCTAGAAATATGCAATCATAAAAATAATCTATGGTAAGCAATTATCACAAACTTCAATTATACCTAATCTAAGAAATAAGATATCATACTATAAATAAATCAATGAGTCAATCATTCTTAAAAATTCTAAGCAATCATCAATCAAAAATCAAATCAATCGATCAATATGAGCATATAAATCAAAATTTTGTCAAAATTTTCGAAAAAATTATACCAAATTTTCGAAAAAATTATACCAATTTAACCAATTTTATGCATATAGATTCACTCCCCCCACACTTAAAAGATACATTGTCCCCAATGTATAAACAAGCGTGGAAAATCAAAGCGAAAATAAATATGCATCTTTAAATCCTAATTAACCTATATAACCTATATCTATATGAATCGCATATCAAAGAAAAATCAATCAAAGTATTGCAAGAAAAAGATAGGGTTAAAGAAATCTTCTTTATTCTCCAAGCATAAGCTCCAATTGGATATCTTCATATCGATGAAAACCTTCTTTTTCTCCTTTGGTATGGAAATTCCTAAAAAAGAAAAGAAAAATAAAACAAAGAAAATTATGGATTAGTAAAAATAATATTGGGTTGCCTCCCAATAAGCGCCTTTCTTTAAGGTCTTTGGCTAGACTGCCTTAAAAAAGGTTATTCTTCAAGGGTGAAGGAATTTTGGGTGTAATCCTTCAAAAGGTCTTCAATAACTCTACTCTCTTCAATGATTTTGATCGTTTCAAGTTGAATTTTATCAAGACTTGAAAAGATCAAAGCATTAGGCGATGGCATAGTTGTAACTCGGCATGGCGCGGCTATGGCTCATGGTGGCTCGGTGAGGCGCGCGGATGGCATGGCATTGGCCGGGCATGGCCGGGCATGGTGCGCGGACATGGCCAGGCATGGCTTGGTGTCGACATGGTTGGAAGCTTGCATGGTCGGTTGCGAGGTGCTGGTGGCGCGGCTTGGTGCGGACAAGGCCGAGCATGGCATGGGTGGCTGCGCGGCAGGAGCGGGCAAGGCCGAGCATGGCCGGGTAGGCGGCACGGATGGCGCGGCAGTGACCTGGCTGGGCCGGGCAGGCGGCACGGCAGATGCTGGTGGCGTACGGTCATGTGGCTCGGGTGTGGCCGGGCTAGGCGCGGCAAGGCTTGATGTCGCACAAGCTTGGGATGCCTTGGCCGGTGTTGGCCGGCATGTGAGGTCGATGTCCGGGCTGCAGCCGGGCATACTGGCTTGTGTGGCACATGAGTCTTGAGCAGCTTCCTTCGATGTATTGGTTATCATCTGTCCTTGTCAGCAGTGCTGTGATCGAACAGGGGAATATAGATAAGAGTGTCGACAGATAATCGATTAGAAGCTCTTAATCCTTGGTAGAAGATTTGAACCAAACTTCTTTGATCATAACCATGATAAGGATGAGCAGCACATAACTTCTTAAACCTTTGCCAAAATTGGGGAAAATTCTCCAATTTACGTTGAAGAACGCTTCCAACTTTAGCTCGATGTTCAAGGTCTATATCTTGCTTCTTAGTTGAATTGCTTGGTTGATCGATCTTCAGGGGCGGTTGAACTTCTTTGTTGTTGACTTCTAGCTCCTTCTTGGCTTCTTATGCTCGATCTTTCTTCTCATGGGAGGTTGAAGATTTCGTCCTCCGAGATAATTCCTCAAGGGCATTGAATGCTTTCTCCGGGGTTCTTTCATGCAGTGGCTTAGTACTGAAAGAATCAACAAGAACTCGATCTTTAAGTCCCAATCCTCCATAGAAGAATTGGATTAAAATTCCTTCCTTGAATCCATGATTAGGGAAATCGGCATACAGCTGCTTGAATCTCCTCCAAAATTGGTGGAAAGTCTCGTTGTAGCGTTGTCGAATGTCCATTATCCTTTGTCTTCCTTTGGAAATCCGATCAGGCTTTGTTGATGAAGAATCTTGAATAGCTCATTTCTTAACAAACTTAGAACTTATAACGTAAACAAAATTGTTAGATTTTAACGGCACTTGAGATGAAATTCTAGGGTGGATGACTTCACCATCAAATTCCATGGTCAATGAACCATTAAATACATCAATCTTGGTATGAGAAGTCTTTAGGAAAGGTCTTCCTAATAAAATACTACATTGATCTTTCGAATATTCCATTTCCATTATGAATATGTCGATAGGAAAAATCAGATGTTCAACTTTAATTAAGATATTCTCTAAAACACCTTTGGGATAAACCAAAGATCCGTCAGCTAATTGCAGAACAACATCAGTATTCTTCAATGGACCAAGATTTAAAGATTTGTAGAAAGAATAAGGCATCACGCTTAAAGAAGCACCAAGATCAAGCATCGCATTCTCTATAATTCTTCTTCCAATAGAACAAGTAATAGAAAACGTACCTGGATCTTTGCACTTAGGAGGTAAACTCTTTTGAAGCACAGCAGAGACATTAACTCCAGCGCTTACTTTACCTTGTAATCTCTTCTTGTTGGTACAAAGTTGCTTGAGGAACTTTGCATAATTCGGAATCTGTTGAATGGCATCAAGAAGTGGGATGTTGACCTCAACTTTTCGAAATATCTCCAAAATGTCTTGATCATCATCTTCTTTCTTTGACTTCTTCAATCTTGATTGAAAAGGAATTAGGTTGGAATCGGTTTTAGGCTTGTTGGAATCGCACACACCTTTTCCTTTGGGTTGAATTACGACATCTTTCTTGTTTGAATCTTCAATCAGCGCAGCTTCTTTGTTGTTGGGTTCATCTTCAATCTTGATTTCAGCAGGCACTTGTAAATCTTCTTTGGTGTAGTTCGGCTCTCCTTCTTCTTGTTGATGTGCGGCAAGGTTTGGATAGGGTTTTGCAACTCTTTTCGACTCCTTAGAGAAATTGCACTGACATTCTCTCTAAGAGATACCTTTGGTTGTGATGGAATCCTTTGTTGACCTTGTGTCTTGAGATCACTCAAATCACTAGCTAATTGACTAATTTGTTTTCTCATTGTCTCCATAGCTTCTTTGATTTGTTGTAACTCGACAGCTTGTGTAGATTGAAAATTAGGTCTTTGAAAATTCGGCCTTCCTTGAAAATTACCTTGGTTCCCATATTTTTGACTCGGTTGATCAGGTCTCCAATAAGGTTCATGCATCCTTTGATAAGCTCCTTGTAATCCCACAACATTGACTACTTGTTTGTTGTCTTCCAAAGTCGCACAAACCCTTGGCACACTTGAAAAATTCGCATGGAACAAATCAATGAGCAAAGCGATTTGTTGATTCGTTTCTTGAAGTTGTTGCTCCAATGAGGTGGAATAGGTAGAAACTTCATTAATTCTTCTTGTAGGGACTTCTCTTGCGTAGACTTTTCGAGATCCAAATTGTTGAGTGTTTGCAGCCATGTTTTCCACTAAAGACCAAGCTTCGGTAGGAGTTTTGTCGATGAAGGCTCCTCCATTTGCAGAATCGATAGAAGATCTGTCAAACGGTAGTAATCCTTCGTAGAAGTACTGGATCAGCAACTGTTCATTGATTTGGTGATTGGGGCAGCTCGCACAAAGTGTTTTTAAACGTTCCCAATATTCATGCATTATTTCTCCATGGCGTTGCTTAATTCCACAAAAATCCTTCCTTATACTTGATGCTTTGTGTGCAGGAAAGTACATTTCCAAGAACAGCTTCTTAAGGCTCGTTCAAGATGTGATTGAACTAGTGGGTAAAAGGTACAACCAATCTTTTGCTCGGTCCATAAGAGTGAACGGAAAGGTTCTTAACATGAATTGATCTTCAGGAATACCTTGAATACTTGTAGATGCACAAGCAATCTGGAAATCAGTAAGATGTCGGTGAGGATCTTCTCCAGGCAAACCGTGAAATTTGGGTAAAATCTGAATAAATCCAGATTTAATTTCAAAGTTTTCAGTTGTATTTGGATATTGAATGGCTAAGCGTTTGGTGTTGACGTTTGGTGCAGCTAACTCTCTCAGAGTTTTGGGTTGTTCTTCTTCAGCCATGTCTTCTAACGATGTTGAAACAGCAGATCTAGGAGAACCAGGTTGAGAACTTGAATCAGATGCTTCCTCTTCTTGTAATCGGCGTTGTGTCTTCTTCTTCTGAAATAGCGTTCTTTTCAGGCTCAGGATTGAATTCTAAACCTTCAGTACTACTACTTCTTGTCTTTGGCATTCAACTTTCTAGAAAAATCAAACAAAACTAAAAAGAAAAAATTAGCAGTAACAGTTCTTAAATAAAATAACAAGCAGAAACAGAAAATAAAAATATTATTATTATTATTTTTTTTAATTTTAAAAAGAAAAACAGAAAAGAAAAATCAATAAATTTTTTTAAAGAAAAACCGGAAACCCTAAATTTTAAAAATGGAAAAATAATTTTTTTTTAAGAAAAATCGGAAAAACCTTTTTTTTATCGACGCAAAAACAATTTTTTTTTAGAAAAACGGAAAACAAAACAAAAACTAATTTTCGGATCTAATCTCTCTTCACTTTTTCTCAATTCAATTCCCTTCCCCGGCAACGGCGCCAAAATCTATGATC
>AWWV01014298.1:0-24121 GCA_001974805.1 Corchorus capsularis
CTACATAACAATGTAAACATGCATCAATTAATTAAGCATAAATCATGCATAACATAAATCATAAAGGAACAATCCCAAATTGACACAATTAGCAAGGAACAAAGCTTAAAACAACATGGACAAGGACTAAATTGAAGCGATCAGGAAATAGAAAGCAAAAAATATAAATAATCATACCTGAAACGCTGTCGTTTCGACCCTGGCTGCCCTTTTAATCGATCTCCTCTTCTTCTTCATTGTTTTTCCCTTCTTCTCTGTTCTGTTTCTTCCTCACTTTGAATTCATGTGTTCCTTCATATGCTTCTTCAATGGAGCTCGTCAAGGAAACCTTGGTTCACCGAATTGACACCAGATCTGAGATTTCCACCCTTTCGAACTCTGAAACCCTCAAGCAATTCGAAGAAAGGGACTCGGTTTGTGTTCCAGGAACAAGGTTCGGCCTAAGGTCTCAAAAGCCTGAAAAGGCTTAATCTTTGGTGATACTTCAGAGAACGGGTTTACTTCTTCAAGTTAGGTCCTTTCCATCGTTTCTCTTTCTTTTTGCTTCCGTTTGATTATTACTGAGTTCGGGTTTATGTTTTTTTCAGAGCTCTTGTATGGGAGAGATTGGGTTCCTAATCGAAGAGCGTTTTTTATTGAAGAGAGAAGGTGACGAAGTTTTCAGGGAGAGGGAATTGGTCTCTCAGGGGGTGCCCTGAATCATTTCTCCGAGGGATCCTTTTATTCGAAAGGTATTTTTTCCCCTTTTTTTTTACCCCCCCAATTTTCTGTTTTTTTTTCTTTTTATTTTCGTTGGGGTAGTAGGGCAAGGGATGAGGATGAGGCTGTCACCCATGAGTTGTCATGGTGAGTCAGCTAACCGTCTCATTGATTCTTTGATATTTAGTGTTCATGGGTTGAAATGTTACTGAAATGCGGTTGTGGTTATCACTTGTTGTCGTTGTGTCAGGTGGTTGAGGTAAAGGATAAGGATCAAAGAGAATTGACAGCGGTGGATGAATCCAGGTAGTATTCCCTGTGTAATTGCATTTTGTTCTCATATAGTTACCACCTATTTGGCTTAACCATTTGCTTGGTCTGCAGCTGCCACTGATGTGCTGGATAATGCATAAATCTGCTTTGTCAATTTGGTCATGTGTCATCCTATCTTTCCCATATTCCATTGCCTTTAGGCTCAGACTTATGCTTGTGCCACTATGATTAATTATTCTGATTTTGCTTCTCTGAATTGGACTTCCTCAATTAAGCTGGAAACAAAGCATAGCACTCTTCATATGTGTAATGATCATATTTGACTGTCCTTGTTGATCTTGATCATGTGGCTTGATTGAATTAAATTATTAGCCTCTGCACACACTGCACTTTAGCCTGGCCTTCCTTAACTTATCTTTACTCTGCCTATTTCCTGTGAAAATAAAAAACTTGTACCAGCCGTATTCACCTGAAGAGAGATGTTAGCACCTAAAGACAAAATAGAAAGTAAATGTGCTATATTAAAGCTTATTCTCTACTTACTAGCTAAAATGCTTTGTACCTATGTGATTGTGCATGCTCAAATGCCTAGCATGACATGTATGCTAAAATGAAATGTTGGGATGTACACTAGTAATGACTAAATAACATTGTAACTTGGACTTTGCTGTACTTGCTAATTTTCCTCTTATTTTTTTTGTTTCCAACAGGTTTGCCAAAAAGGGTGGAGGAAGAAAATATGCCTAAAATGGTCTCCCTTAGTCCATTGAAGCCTATTTCCCCTTTTTAATTCTATGTTTTCTTTTGGGACTTTATAAATTGGACTGTGGGAACTTGAAGTGGAAACATTCTTGTATATTAATATTAAGTACTTTAAATGAAATAAATCTTTGAGTTCGATCAAGCAAAGCCAATGCATGATTATGATTTATTATTACTAATGGACATGAAAACTAATATGGGCAATAACCTGCTTAATAATAAAATGACCATATGCTGCGAAAATAAATGTAGGCGTGCTTAATGAAAATGAAAGTGAATATGAACATGATTAATGAAAGTAAATTGCAAGTACTCAAAAGGAATGGATAAGAGAATGTCAATTTTAAAAAAACTAAACCTAATTTACTAAAGGGCTTAAGCCATATGACTAAAGTGTAACAATACTAAATTACTAAATGAAGCTAAGTCCTGAAATCTGCAAAAACGCCAAAGATGTACATTAAGATATTTTTTTTTGTTTTTCTTTCGAATGCAATTCTAGATGGCTAAAAACAAATCAGTTAATCTAAATTAAAAGTGAACTCATAATGACCAAAATGCCCCTGAATGTAAGAATGACAAAAATGCCCCTGAATGTAAAAATGACCAAAATGCCCCTAGGTGACCCTAATGCCAAATAAGAAATAAATTGATCTAAATTAAAGGATACCAGACAAAAATGGGTGTCTACAGATATCCATTGATGGAATATGCCTTGTATCTTTTCACGATCGTTTTTGAACCTCGAGCAAGAATTCCAACCTCTTCAGAAACTTGAAGCCCATCGTCAACCTAAAGGTAATATGTATATAAGTAACGTAGATACAACCCATTGTATCTAACGTGTTATTCCAAATTAAACAAGTTATTATTACTTGTATCACTTACTTTTTCCCGTAACCAATCATGAAACGTCTCCGTGAAGAACTTATCAACATCACGTTGGTTAGGTCGTCGAGAACGGTTGTTGATGACCAAGCTTCTTTTGTACTCTCTAAAATTATAAAGAATTACATATATTAGTATTATGATGTAAAAATAGAAAGATTTATAGTATTGAATGTTTATACTAACGTTCTTAATGGCTCAAGGGCATCATGATGGAAAAGAACGTATCGGTGAGCTTGGGTCCTTGATATATGATCTAACTCGACATACTCAATCCCGCCAATTCGTTGACCACCACTTTCGAATAAATAAGGAACACCACTATCATTTTCTGGACATCCAAGATTTCTCGATGGTCTATTAAACCGAGTTTCGATTCCTTCTAGATATCTAGAACAGAATGTCATACATTCCTCTGCCAAGTAACCTTCGGCAATTGAACCTTCCGGAAACCTTTTGTTTAGCACGTAGGACCCCAACTTGCCCAAGAACCTACGAAAAGACTACAAGTTAAACATTTTCCACTATATTGAAAATAAAAATAAAGTGACAAATACTTGTTTTGGTTAATGACGTAATACCGTTCTATTGGATACATCCACCTAGAAGAAACCGGTCCACCAAGTTTTGCTTGTAATGGCAAGTGAATAACCAAATGCACCATTATAGTGAAAAAACTAGGAGGAAAAATCTTCTCTAGATTGCATAAAGCCAATGCAGCGCGATATTGAAGTTTGTCAAGCTCATCTACCTTGAGAACCTTAGCACAGAGAGCTTTGAATATGTTACAAAACTCAATTATGACCACTGTCACTCTCTTCGGCATTGATGACCGTAAGGGTATTGGAAGTAAGTCATGCAATAAGACATGACAATCATGTGACTTCAAATTGTACAGTTTCCGTTCACTCACATTCACACATCTTGATATATTTGAGGCATATCCATCCGGAACCTTGATGTTCTTCAAAACTTGACAGAAGACCTCCTTCTCATTTTTAGACATAGCATAACAGGCTGGAGGAATGCTTGTCTTTCCATTCTGATCAGATTGAGGATGAAGATCAGGTCGGATTCCCATCTCAAATAAGTCAAGACGACTATTGAGATTGTCTTTTGATTTTCCATCCATGTCAAGAATGGTGCCAATGATGTTATCACAAACATTCTTCTCTATATGCATCACATCAAGGTTGTGACGCAATAGATTGTGTTCCCAATAAATCAAGTCAAAGAAAATACTCCTCTTCTTCCACAAAGATGCCTCATTAGGGCCAACACCATCATCAACGCCTTCGGTTGGATCATCCAAGTCACCATCTGTAAGGTTTCTTCTTCGTTTTGCAGCTTTCTTTTTCCCCTTGCCATAAGAGAATTCACGACCATTCAACATATCAATGATGTCGGAACCAGAGGTAACTGAAGGTGCTTCCCGAGACTCCGTCGTGTTGTCAAATGCACGCTTCTACGATCTAAAGGGATGTTGTACCTCCAACCACCTCCGATGTCCCTGATAAGAAAACTTCTTACCGTGCTTCAACCAATTGGAACATGTTTTGCCCGCGCAGCATGGACAAGCAAAACGACCTTTAGTACTCCATCCGGATAAATTAGCATAAGCAGGGAAGTCATTCACAGTCCACAATAATGCAGCACGAAGGTGAAAATTCTGTTTTCGTGCTGCATCATAAGTAAGAACTCCTTCCCATAATTGCTTCAACTCCTCAATGAGAGGTTGCAACACATCGATGTCATCCCCTGGAGCTTTCTCCCCTAGAATTATCATAGACAAGATGAAAGAAGATTGCTTCGTGCTGATCCAAGGTGCTTGATTGTAAGGAATTAAGACAACTGGCCATGCACTGTAAGTAGTACTCATTGTCTTAAATGGATTAATCCCATCAGCTGCAAGTCCAAGGCGAACATTTCTAGGATCCGAAGCGAAATCCGGATACCTAGAATCAAAATCCTTCCACGCTAACCAATCTGCTGGATGCCTCAAATTTCCATCATTGGAATGGCCATCGGCGTGCCACGTAATAGTCTCCGAAGTCTTAGAGGACGTGAAAAGCCTTTGCAGCCTTGGTATTAGCGGAAAATACCGCAATACCTTTGCAGGCCTCAATCTCACCTGTTTTTCCCCATCTTCCTCATTCAATGATTGACCAGAGTTGTGTTCTAACCACCGAGAACTTCCACAGACATGGCAAGACTCTTGATCTGCTCTATCACCCCAATACAACATACAGTCTTGGGGACAGCTATGAATTTTCTTATACGAAAACCCCAAATCACCAACAATCTTCTTTAACTCATAAAGAGAAGTAGGAATTGCTGTAAAGGGAAATACATCTCGCAACAACTCTAAAACCAGGTCCAAAGCTTTTCATGTCATACCAGATAGACATTTGTGTAAGAGCTTTATTGAAAAAGACAACTTTGAAACTTGGGAATCCGGGTAAAGTGGCTCATTCATGCTTGCAAGTAACTTATAGATGTTTGTCGCGTCTGCATAAGGTTCTTCGTCCCTTATATCTTCAGCACAATCACCTACATTTGCATCACATCCAACTTCAGATTCATGGAAAGGTTGTCGGTCATGCATGTTTAAAACATCACGCAACAATCCCTCCACGTCATCTCGTGCGATGTTACCTCTTAAACTTGAACCATTGTCGGAACTGTGCATACTTGAATTTCGAGTAGGCAGATCCTCACCATGGCAATAGAATTCCTTATAACCTCTTACAAACCCAAAAACAATTAAATGTTCTCGGACAACGTCTCTCGTATGCCACAATTTGTTTTTACATTCAGCACATGGACAAACTATTTCGAGACCGCAACTAATTTTCTCAAAAGCAACATTAAGGAACTGTTCTAACCCAGCTTCATAAGCATGACCACACCTCTCCTCTTCCAACCAACTCTTATCCATAGCACGCCTATTTTATCCTAACAAATTACAATTTGCAAAGTGTTAAAAAATAATTAAACGCTTCAAGAACAATCACCATTCATATAGTATTTAAGTAATTAAAACAACAAAAACTACATGACATTCAAAACTAGTTAGTTAGTTTAATGGAAAACTTGTTAGGGACGTTTTCTATAACAAACTCCACAAATAGTGGCGCTTTATTCTACAAATGCCACGAAATAGTGGAGCTTTATTCTATAAACGCCACGAAATAGTGGCGCTTTATACAATAAATGCCACTAATTTAAGTGTTTTCTGCAAAAATGACAGCAACAATTAAACCGTTCCATAAGCACAAATTCAGAAGAATCTCCTAAGTACAGCTAAAACTTACAAGCAGCATAAAGTTTTGACGATTATTAACTATTTTTTAACAATTTAAGGATTTGAAAGAGCTCTTACCAGTTGAATGAAGAATGAAAACCCAGCTACAACTAAAGAAAGAGCGCACTGGTGAAGTTAACCTCTTGAACGAGGAATGAAGCTGTGACGAGAAAGAAGCTATTAAGTTGGGTCTAGAGTTGATTTGGTGATTCTTTTTAAAACAAAGAAGCTAGTTGTCTGCTGCATTTTCACATTCTCTCAGCTGAAACACGATTTTTGACATAGGAAATGTTGTTTGAGCAACCAAAAACGACAACGTTTAAATAAAAATACATCTAGTAATTAGCGATGTTTAAGGTGAAACGCCCCTATATAGGGACGTTAGGTATAAAACGCCGCTATTGTTTGAACATTTATATAGTTTATTAGTTTGTGCAACATGAAAAGAATACTATATAATGGCGTTTTTTAACAAAACACCACTATATAGAGGCGTTGCAAATAAGAATCGCCTCCATTTACTGGCGTTTTCTGCAAAAACGCCCCTAAGTAGTATATTTATGATTTATATTTTTTTCCCCAAATTATTTTGGGGGGAAAATTTTCCCACCATTTTTTCTACTTAACGACGATTCTTAGAAAACGCCATTATTTAGGGGCGTTTCCTCAACAAAACGCTGCCAATCTTTAACTTTATTTATAATTTAAACGAATTTAGAGAAAAAAAAAGCTTTTTTACATATATTATTCAACGGAAAAAAGTTTCCCAACATATTTATTGAGAGGCGTTTTATTTGTGAAACGCATCTAAATAGAGGCGTTTTATTCCGAAACGCCACGATTATCAATTTCAGAGAATAATTTAGTGACATTTTTTGAAACGCCTCGAAAAAAACACCCCTATCACAGCGTTTTTTAGTAGTGTTTGTACACAATTTCTTAAGAAGCCTTGCATACCTTGGTACTTGTTGAATCACATCAAGAAGTGGGATGTTGACCTCGACCTTTCGAAAAATATCAAAGATGTCTTGATCTTCATCTTCATTCATTGATTTCCTTAACTTGGTTGGAAAAGGTTCCTTCTTTGAATCCAATTTGGGGTTGACCATAGAAGTTTCCTTGGCTTCTCCATTATCCTTGACAAATTCAAGAATAATGGGTTCATCATCTTCAATCTTAACTTCCTTCACTAGCACATGCAATTCTTCTTCTTTCTTGCTTGTCCCTTCATCCATTGTAGGCTTAGTTGGATATGGTTCTTCCAACTCTTTTCCACTTCTCAAGGTAATAGCATTCACATTTTCCTTAGGGGGCACTTTTGATTGAGATGGGATCTTGTTTTGGCCTTGTGCTTTGAGCTCACTCACATCACTTGCCAATTGACCTAATTGCTTCTTGATGATCTCCATGGTCTCTCTCATTTGTTGCATTCCCTCAGAATAGTGTGAAGATTGCCTTGGATAATTGTTCGGCCTTGCTTGGTAAGCACCTTGGTTCCATAAGAATTGTAGCTTCTTGGAAATGGCTCCTGCTTCCTTTGAAATCCCTCTTGCATTCCTAAAGCATTGACTTCTTCAACATCATCTTCGACCAAACTAGGGTACTTATCCGTGTGATGTCCTAATGAACAAATTCCACAAACCTTTGACACACTTGATAAGTTCGATTTGACCAAATCAGTGAGCAAATCAATTTGTTGATTTGCTTCTTCAATTCGTTGCTCCAATGTAGAGGAATGGGTTGAGACTTCATTGATTCTTCTAAGGTTTCCATCTCTTTGTGCACAACTCTCTCGAGTACCAAATTGTTGTGTGTTGGCGGCCATGTTCTCGATCAAAGTCCAAGCATTGGTGGGACTCTTATCGATGAAAGCCCCTCCACTTGCAGAATCTATGGAAGATCTATCAAATGGGAGTAAACCTTCATAGAAATACTGAATAAGCAATTGTTGAGGAATTTGATGATTTGGACAACTTGAGCACAACCTCTTGAAACGTTCCCAAAACTCGTACATAGTCTCGCCTTGGGATTGCTTAATTCCACTTATCTCCTTTCGAATGCTTGAGGCTTTATGAACAGGAAAGAATTATTCCAAAAACAACTTCTTAAGGCTCGTCCAAGAAGTGATTGAACCACTAGGCATGTAGTACAACCAATCCTTTGCACTATCCATAAGGGTAAAAGGAAAAGTTCTAAGTTTAAATTGCTCCTCAGAGATACCTTGCATCTTCATGGATGAACAAACAATTTGAAAATCTGTGAGATGTCGATGTGGATCTTCTCTAGGCATACCATGAAATTTGGCAATAGTTGAATGAATCCAGACTTGATCTCAAAATTTTCTTCATTGGTTGGATATTGAATTGCTAAGCGCTGTGTAGTCACATTTGGGGCAGCAAGTTCCCTCAAAGTCCTATTGTTGTTGTTTTCTTCGGCCATGTTTTCTCTTGGGGATTGTGATTCCAAAATTGAAGAAGAAGTGGTGGAACGTGGAGAGCTAGCTTGAGAACTTGGTGTTCACGAATCTCCTCCTTGCTCTCGAAACAAATTCTCCTTCCTTAGTGCAAAGAGTGTACGTTCAGGCTCAGAATTGAACTCTAAGTCCTTGGTACCACTACTCCTTGTATTTGGCATACAATACCTAGAAAGAACTTAAACAAAGAATCCAACAATAACAAGAAAGTTGAAAAATAAAAAGTAAGGAAAAATTAACTAAACTAAAAATAAAAAGAAAAATAGCGAAAAATATAAAGGATAAAGGTAAGAAATTCTTAAGTAATAATTTGCCTTCAATTACTTAAACCTTCCCCGGCAACGGCGCCAAAATTGTGACCGGTCGTTGATCGAATCCCAAGATAAATCCCCACAAACCAATAATAAATAGCTAGGGCAAGTAGGGGTCGAATCCACAGGGAAGGTATGATCGAATCAAAGAGAAACCTTACCAAAGAAAACCTCACCAAAAAGGGGTTTTTTTATGGATTTTTGAATTATCAAATTAAACTAGAAAACAATTTAAAGAGAAAATCAAGGGAGAAAAGCATACTTCTTCTCCTTTAGGTAAGTAATTTGATCAATTGAATCATGGATCATAGACACTAAACATTAATTTGACTTAAATTGCAATCAATTAAGAATCATAAATCATCCCAAATCGATATATAGCCTAAGACTTAGACATCAATTTTCAATGAAACAAAGTAATCCTCTTAATATCTTAAACAACTCCATTTGAATAATTTGTATAGGAACAGACTTAATGCTAATTCCAACATGCTATAAAGATTAACCCGCATCTCGCTGACAATTAATCACAAATATTCTAATTGCAGGTCTATTTCAACCCTTAGAACATGCATTAAGCTTTACTTATCCACATGCATGATAAATCAATACCAAACTTGCCTACATCAATTTCCATCTCAGCCTAAAGATTTCAACAAGGATTGATATCCCATTGAACCTAGGACTCCTAGAATTACAATTGTTACTTGGACCAACCTTAGCTTGACTCAAGCTACCTGAATCTAACTATAGCATTCATAAATCTCAAGATATGTTGCGCACCAAATCAATCAAAGTATGAACACATAAGATGAAGTATAGAGATAAGAAACGTATTCAAACGGAAAAAGCTTAAACCCTAAAGTCTCACCATAAATTCATTGATCAAAAGTACATAAGGAAAAGAAGTATTAAAGGTTTAGCTACTCATGGAGTTACAATGGAGCCAATGGAGATCATGCTTCGGATAAACATGGAGTTGTCTCGGAGTCTTTGGAAGCTGCTACGGTTGAACTCAAATTGAAGGAAAGGTTGGAGGAGCATGGAGATGCCACCATCTGATACGAATCTAGTTGTATTAGATTTAAATCTACCCTTTGAATATCCACCAAAGTCGACTTGAACTTCTTCAACTTCTAGATGTGTATGTCGATGACCTTCACAAGGCTATTCCTCCTCTTTCGTCGGACTTAAGCTCTCAATTAGACCTGCAATTGAACTCTCAAGATCACAAGATTCACAAACAATTAAGCAATCACAACCTAATTGCTTGCTAGGACTCTACAAGATTGAAGAACCTTAAGTTTTCTCAAACTAGAACAATGAAGCCAAATAATCGATATGGGTGTGTAAACCTCTCAACTTTATTGATAACTAGACTTATGTTTTCAAGAGATAAAAAAGCCCTTATATGGGAGGGGTTGGCGCATAACCTACTCCAATCCCTATAAGGGGCGGCATACATAAAAGGAAGGAACAAGGAAATAGCCTACTTCTTGTCCTACTAGGAAAAGTAAATAACATTACATAATTAAGCAAGGATTGGACTTAGTCAAACTAGGCCCAACCCAATGTCTTCTAAACTAAATAGCTAAACTAAGATAGAATAAAGGCCCATGAGGCCGAATTACACAATGCCAAAGCCTAATGCTTATCGATTTCAAATAAGGTGAACACCTTGGAATCGATAGGAATATTCTTGGTGATGTCGACTTCATTGCCCTCCAAATGGTCTTCAATGGACTTTAAACTTCCAAGATGAGATCTAACAAAGCCCAATAAAGCTTCCTTGAACCTTTTAACCCGAGCCCTAGTCATTGGACCTTGCAGAATGGCTAAAGGGTCAAGTGGCCAGTTGTGGCCGGATGGCCCGTGCGATGGCCCATGCGATGTCCCATGCGTTGGCCGGTTGCCCCATGCGATGTGCGTTGGCCGGTCATGGCCGGTTGCTCCATGCGATGGTTGCCGGTCCTCAATTCCTTGCTCCGCCAAGCTTGTGTTCAATCCGGGGAGATTCGTGGCATCCTCTTGAATCTCCAAGACATCTCCATGTTTATCCAAGACATGATCTCCATTGTGCTCTTCTAAGCCATGACAAGCCCTTGGCGCATCACCATCGCACATGGCCAAGCACTTGATCGGCCACACCGGCTACATGACCCGCCCATGCTGATCGTTTCGTTAGCAATCATAAGATAATCCCCACAAAACCTAACTAAAGTAGATAGAGCAAGCAGGGGTCGATACCACAGAGAAGGGTGAAGAACTTTTATCCCAAGAACAAATCTTTTCCAAAAATTAGTTTTAAACAAAAACAAGGGATTAAAAAGAAATCAATTGAAAGAAAGCAATTAAACTAAAAACTAAGCAAAGTAAATTAATTCTAAATCTAAATCTATGGCAATTATAAAGCAAACAATAATTAAAAAGCATACTTCTTCTCCGATTAACTATGGATCATTGACTTAAAAGGTGAATTTAGCATCTTATTCTTGATTGACAACTGGTCCAGGAGGTTATCCCAACATGTATATTAGATAAGAGGCCGATCAAAGCTGCAGTTATCCCTTTTATTCCTTAAGCAATCGATTACTTTCTCAGGGCTTAAAGATTACTTGAGAACACAACATTAAGAATAATTAATTTTACACACATGCCTACAAGTAGAACCATACGAAGAGAAATTTCTCGCCCTCCGATAGACAAACGCCCATCAGGCAGCGATCAAACAAACCTGATTTGCTACCATAAATCAAACTCGAGGCTCAATCCTTATTTGACTAGCAGTAGATCTATCTTAGTGGCCACAATAAGATTTAATCATAAAATAAAACAAGGTTTTGCCTACTATCATCAAGAACTTAACACAAAATTATAAGTATAGAAATCTCACCATAATCAATTGATTGAATTCACCAAAGGATTAGAAGTATTAAGGATTTAGCTACTCATGGATAAATCCATGAGATGCTTAAGAAAACTTACAAAACTTGAAGGCAAAATCCTCCTCTTGAAATCTCCTAGTGTTGCCGCCCCTCTCTATGCAAAGAGAGGGGTGCGACACCCTTAACCTAAAACTAGAGAAAGAAAACTAGAATATTTTCAAAGAAAAAGATGAAAGAGAATTGTGTGGGATTGGGTTACATAAGGTGGCTATTTATAGTGGAAAAATAACCTAAAGACTCCTTTTAGACTTAGGAAAGGACTCTAGGATGTTCTAGGGGCTAACTTGGTCTCAAAGTTTGATTAAAAGTCTTCCTAGAGCAAAATCCTAGCCAAAATAGGATCCTGGAATTTTCTGGATTTCTGCAGAAATTTCGACGGAAGATTTGGGCTTGAAGATGACAGAACTGGGCTTTGGACTTCAAAGGAAAGTTGTAGATCTCGGACTTAGCTTTCCAACGGCTACTCATGGGCTCAAAACGGACCCTTTTGAAGACCACACACCAAGGAATATTCCATGCGATTCCATGGTGTGCACCATGATTTCCATCGATGGTTCTTAGGGCATTAGCATTGTGTAATTCGGCCAATTGGGCCTTTATTCTATCTTAGATTAGTTATTTATTTAGTCTAGAAGACATTGGGTTGGGCCTTGTTTGACTAAGTCCAATCCTTGTTTAATTAAGTTATGTATTTACCTTTCCTAGTAGGACAAGGAGTAGGTAATTTCCTTGATCCTTCCTTTATGAATGTTTTCCTTTTAGCTTTAGGAGAAGGGTTATTCGTCCCATACTACTATATAAAGGGACCATCCCCCTCTTGCAAACATAAGTTGAGTTGATTAATAAAGTTGAGGATTATTTTCCCAAACTGATTATCTTAGCTTCATTGTTCTAATTTGAGCAAACTTAGGGTTCTTCAATCTTGTAGAGTCCTAGCAAACAATTAGGTTGTGATTGCTTAATTGTTTGTGAATCTTGTGATCTTAGGTGTTCAATTGCAAGTCTAATTGAGGGTCTAAGGCCGACGAACGAAGGATGGTTTATCTAGTGAAGATTGTCGACATACAAGTCTAGAAGTTTGGTGATTCAAGTTGATCTTTGGCGGGTCTCAAAGGTGGATTTGAACCGATTGCAACTAGATTCGTATCAATTGGTAATCAGAGCATAGGTTAATCATCTTCAATCAGTAAATTTATCCTTTTATTCATCTTTCATCAAGTTTTCATCCATCAAAATTCATCAAAGTTCTTATCGCACCACCTACCTTGAAAATTCAAAAATTTAGAAACTCTGAAACATCATAGCTGATTCATCTTAACTCTATTTGCTTTGAAATTTCAGATTTAGAGTTCTTATAACGAGTCGTTATATTGAAAAATATCAGAAAAATAAAAAAAATAAAAAAATAAAAAATTTCGACCATAAACTTGAGATTTTTGTCCCGGATTCGTTTGAGCTCGGAAAGCTGTGAAATTTGAGCTTTAGACCTTTTTTAGTGTGATCTTTCTGGGAAAAATATTGAAAAAAATCAAAAAAATCTGTGCTGTTATCGATTTTTTACAGAAACTAGGGTTTTAGTTTGGGAAATTTGGGGATTAGGGTTTTCTTTGTGCAATTGGTTCAATTGGTTGCAATTAGACCTAATTGATTGTGTGATTGAGATTCTTGGGTTGCTTTTGCTGTGAATTAAGATTTAATTTGAAGAATTTGAGGTTACAAACCCTATTGGATACAAGTGGTACAAAATACCAGATAAGTGGTACTAGGTTTTTCTAATTGATTGAATTGTTTGATTTGTGTTTTAATTGAGTTTTTGTGCAGCAAGTTTGGAGAAGGAATTCGACTTAAGGAGCCTACATAAGTGGTTTGGTTTTGGTTTAGATCACTTTCCTTTGATTCACAAAAATTTCGCTACTAATTGTTTGTTCCTCAAGTAGGTCACGAGAAGAAAGGAATTCTCTAGGAGTTGCTCTTATTAGGCCTATTGAAGCTAGTAAAAGGCATAATCTTGTGAGATCATCAAGAGAGTAGTGGACCGCCAATCCATAGGTTGAGTGCAAACACGAGAGCACAAGGTATACACACACACACTTGTGAGGATTTTTTCTACTAATCTTTGTTCTTTTGTAGGTACCATGGAGGGTCAACAAGGAGAACGAAACCAAGAAGTAAACACGCCTGCCATGTTACAACAAATACTTCAACAACTTGGCACCATGTGTATTAGTTTCGTTGATAGGAGAACTTTGAGTGACTATGTGAAAGGAGATGTTCAAAGGGAGAATTTGTTTGGATTATAGATCACTTATCCTTTTGATTTACTTAAGTTTTCTAATTGTTTGTTCCTCAAGTATGTCACGAGAAGAAAGAAGTACTATGATCGAGCTCAAATTATGCATATTTTTATAGCTATTTTTCTATACTTTTTATCACTTTTATATGCATTTATACCTTATTTTCTAAGTATTTGTGTTTTTAGTCTCTATGAGATGTGAAATTGAGAATTTGCTTGTTTTCACTACTTTTGGAGCTATTTTGATTACTTTTTACACAGATATTAGCAAAGTAATTTTGAGTATAGATTTGGAGATGCAAAGTTCGTGTTTGAAGATTTCTTGAAGATAATTTGAAGATTTGAAGATCATTGAAGAATTATTTCAAGGAGCAAGAATTGAAGATTGGAGTCTAAAATTGCAAAGGATTGAAGCCAAGCCCAGAAGAAGCCCTGAAGTTAAGGAATTTTGGATTATTTATATGGGAATATACTTAGCCCATATAAATCTATAATTGGATTTAAAATCCCAATTTGTGGGCCTAATATCCAAAAGAATATCTAAATCCCGCATTAATCCCGTAGATTTGCGATATAAGCCCGTTTTCAGTGCAGTCTCGGTAGAAAGGCCATAACTTTCTGCTCAGATGTCCGTTTTAAGCCCATGAGCAGCCGTTGGAAAGCTAACTCCGAGCTCTACAACTTTCCTTTGAAGTGCAAACCTCAGATCTGCCATCTTCAAGCCCGAATATCAAGTCAAAGTTTCTGCAGAAATCCAGAAAATTCCAGAATCCTATTCTAACTTGGATTCTACTCTAGGATGACATCCAATCCTATTTGGAGTCTAAGTCAGCCCTAAACCGCCCTACCCTTGTTTCTCCACTATAAAGAGCCACCTTAGGACTAGATTTTAGAGATAATTTTATTCTTCATAAGATATATTGTTTAGTTGAAGATTTGGAGGAGAAAAACCCTAGGAGCCGCCGCCCCCTTCTCTTCCTCATCCATAGATAAGTTTTCTTCTTCTTATTTGTGGATGATCACTCAAGTTATGAGTGAGTAATCCCTTTCTTTTCTCCAATGTAGAATTTAATTGATCTCTTGACTAATTCCATGGTGAGATTTTGTGCTTTTATATGAGAATTTATTTGAGTATTTCTTGGATCTCTATATGAATTCTATGTTGCTTGTTTTGATTGAATGGGTCGACACTTTCATGATAAATTGAGTTAGCATTAGCTAGATTAGGTTGTGAATTAATCACTCCAGCTTAATTTTATGTAGCAATTGAATGTGAATTAATCCTCCGTCCAAGAGAGAAAAGAATCAATGGGCGAGAAATTTCTCATTGTGCTTGTTATTAAATTACTTGTTCTTCATGCTTTATTCCTAAGTGATCTCTAAGCCCTAAGAAAGTAATTGATTGCTGAAAGAGTAAAAGGGATAGATTGACTTTAATCGGTAATCTAATCTAATTAAGGTAATTTAGGTTAAGTCCGACAGGCTATTCAAGGTTCTCATAATCTTTAGATATCGATGATCCATGTTATTGTTGTCAAGAGGGATATTAATTATATATTGGAGGTTTCTATTTAATTGTTATTCTCAATAATATTCACTACTTTTTGATTAATTGTTTTCTTTAATTTTCTTGATTGCTTTCTTAGTTAATTTACTTTTAGTTAGATTTAATTTTAATTCTTCTTTAAATTCTCTTTATTAATTCGTTTTGTTTGAGAAAAGGAAGAGTCGTTCTCTCTGTGGGATCGACCCCTACTTGCCCTAGCTAGTTTAGTTAGTAATTGTTGGGATAATTATTTTTATGATTGCTGACGACCGATCATACTCTTACAAGTTGCTCTTATTAGGCCTATTGAAACTAGTAAAAGGCATAATCTTGTGAGATCATCAAGAGAGTAGTGGACCGCTAATCCATAGGTTGAGTGCAAACACGAGAGCACAACAAAAGCATACACACACTCACTTGTGAGGAATTTTTGCTACTAATCTTTTTTTCTTTGTGTAGGTACCATAGAAGGTCAACAAGGAGAACAAAATCAAGAAGTAAACACGGCTGCCATGTTACAAACAATAATTCAGCAACTTGGCACCATGTCTACTAGATTGGAGGCTCTTGAAACTAGAAATCAACAAGTTCAACCTCCCAACAAAGAGCTAATGCCGCACAAAACAATGAGCATGGAGAACAACCACAAGTTCAAAGGCAAGTTGCTAGGGCAAATCCAATGGAGAGATTGAGGCAACAAGAACTTGGAGGTCAAGCTTACAATGAAAACTTGCGGCCTGGGAGAGGTGTTGAAAGAGATGAGTCTAAAGACAACATCAAGTACAAAATCCCAAAGTTCAATGGGAGAGGGACCCCTGCGGATTACTTGGAGTGGTGTAGACACCCATTTTGGTCTTATATCCTTTAAGTTAAATAAATTTATGTCTAAATTAGTTATTAGGGTCATCTCAGGGGACATTTTGGTCATCCGCTTATTCATGGGCATTTTAGTCATTTTTACATTAGGGGCATTTTGGTCATCTCTACATTGGGGGGGGGGGATCATGGTCTTTTGACTAGTTTCTCTTGAGTATTTTGATTAATAGTTTATTTAATTAGAATTAGTTATCAGGTGCAAGAAAAGAAAAAAAGAATTCTTTCATTTAAATTGCGTTAAGCATATTCCACCATTTTGGTTAAATAGTCTAACTTTAGTATTTTAGCCACTTATCTTAACATAAAACTATTTTAGAAGTCCAATTTGGTTCATGTTTATTTATTTGGACTACTTCACATTTATATTGTTAAGTAGAAATAGGATTTGCATTTTTCATTTGCTAAGTAATTAATTTCGTTTGATAGTGATTAAATTTGCGAGTAGCTAAATGCATTAGATTCATCATTATTATTATAAGAATAAAGGTAGAAAAAAAATCACAAGATCAAAAAGAGTGTTTCAATTGCATTTTTAGTAGACATTTTGGTTAAGTTCATATCCATGCAACATTCATTACATCATTTTTTTTTACAAAATACAAAAATGTGAATTAGGAAGATTTCATTACATCATATTCTTTACAAAAGAATACAAAAAAAATCTCTCTTCTTTTACATCTTTATAACACTGCACTTGGCACTTTTCTTTCTCCTCTTCACGAGGTTGAGAAGGGCTTGAAATGAGCCCTAGTCTTGATAATTAGAAACCTGCAAAATGTGGAATGTTCCCCCCAAACTCAAGACTAAACACCATTAATTGATGTAAGCCGAGGAAAGGCCGGAGGGCATAAAAAATGAAAAGAGTGCAATAACATCAAACAATATAAAGGAATATGCAAAGGCTGTCAAACAAGCATGCACCCGAGCGTTGAAGATCTTTTAAAAGACCTCATGTGCAGGGCTATGCATGAGAGGAATGGTGGGGGAGGTACCTAAGTCAGAAAGCATAAAGCAAGGGGGAATAAACAAGCCAACAAAGAGCCGCACAATAGAGCACATGCAGGAAAAATAAAAGTCAGATACGAGGAGTGCTTTACTCTCGGCTGAATTGGGAAAGGGATTCAGGATTAATTCCTGGTCCCTAGAAGCCAACAGAGCCTCCAAAAACAACATAGCAGCAAGCATAAAATCAGTTATAACTAGCATGAATCACTACCTTGGCATTTCATACATATTGTCATTAGGGATGTAGAGCATAGAAATAAACAACATTTTTCAGGGCATTGTCATGCAATTACAGCAACAAATTCTAGTCATTTACTTGATATCTTAGCACCCCAGTTCACAAGCAAAGCATTCATGCATTCACATTCAACATGCACATTCACAGTTGCACAAAGTTTAAAGAGTAGAATATTTCCTCATCAGCATTTCAATAAGTATTCATCACATGTAATAGAGCACTTCCAAGCATGCATTACACATTTACGATCATCACAAAGCATATGCATGCATTTTCCATAATTAGAAGAGTCATTACTTAGTCACACGCATTGCATTCTTGCACGCAATTAGTTTTCAAGTGACATCAGGTTGCATATAATCAAGTCATAGACATCAGACACACATAAATTTACACAGCATTCATCATATGAAATTCAAGAAAAACAAAACATGCATCTTTGCATCAAAAGTAGTTCATTTTGCATTATATAGGCAGCATATTCATCACGAAAAACCATATGGCCTCATGCATTTGCATTACATTCACTAATTCAGAGCAATTGGGATTAAATCCAAGCAAAGCAGGGACCAACACACAAGGGCAGTGTTTCAAATAGCTACAACTCCCAAAGTTCAGTAGGGAACCAATGGAATCAAAGCAGAAACAGAAGGATAAAGAGGGATACATCAGTTCAGTATAGACATTTCCATAACAGCAACAAGCCAATAAACAGAGTAGTGTGGCAACATTGATGAACAAAGCCTTGATCGTGCTCTCATAATTAAGCAAAGTTGACTTGGCAGATTTCATAGATACAAATCAAAAGACTGGTGAAAAGACAAGCAATTGTGGAGAAAGAATCCTTACTAACCTGGCATCCTTTGACTAGCCCAAATAAACTGCAGAAGCTGTTTTACTGGTCCACCTCAGCAATTCCTCATCAAAAGGACAAGAAATTTAAGCTGAATAAGCAGTCAATGGTGAAAAAAAGAAGAAAATGGACATTGAAGGAAAAGGAATTCTTACCTGGCAGACACCTCAGCAAGTCATCGGCGTCTCTTCTTCAACCGATTTGAAAGAAGACAAAATAGCAAATTTGGGTCAACGAATAATTGGCAAAATGGAAAAAACAGAAAAATAGCTGGAGGTGGTGATGACTCAGCACATCGACCTTCCCATTTCACTCTAGCTTTATCCTAATCTTCAACAACTCTGCAAGAAGACAAAAAAATAAGGATAATTACTGGAAAATAAAAAAGAAAATTTGGGGGAAAACGGTTAGATAGAGAGGGAAGAGAGAGAGACTACCGGGGTTGTGGAGGGTTGTTAGAACGATAAGAATAGATCATTTTGGCCTCTCTGGGTACGGAAAATTTAGGGGGAATCTAGTGAGAGAAACGGGGTAGAGAAATCTAGGGTTTTGGCTTCTTTTCTCTCTCTCTCTCTTCTCCTTGAGCAGAAACAAAGGTTGAAAGAAACGGGGGCCTGGTAGTGAATGAACAAAAGCGGATCCATGGAATCTGCTTGAACATCACTTTGCCCTTTTCAACTCTCGGTTTCAAGTGATTTGAGATCAAAATCTTGTGATTTTCTTCTTGTTTCTTGAGGGGTTCCGAGTTTCAAGAAGTCGGGATTGTTAATCTAGGGTCGATTAAGTGAAAACGAGTTAGCTTGGGTGAGTTTGTGATGAGATCAGATCGTAGCAGGCTAGGGTTTTTCTCTTGAGCATTGAAGAAGAAGAAGGAGAAAGGAAGGAGAAGGAGGCGCGATCAAAAGGAACGGGCAAGGGCCAAACGACGCCGTTTTGGTAAGCGTTTCTTTCAATTTCTTTCAATTAACTCCCTGTTACTTCAAATTTGATGATATTTGAGACTGATTGTGGTTAATTATTTCGATTTGAGACATGCTTGCTTTAATTTTGTGATAAAAGTGCTAGATTTAAAATTGTTGTAGTCTAAAGTAAACTTTTCCATGCTATGTTAAGTAAAAAAAAGTCCTAGCTTGCAAATTTTTATAGTTGCTTGAATATTTGTTAAATAATCATGTCTTAGCTCAAGATCAAGGGATTGGGTTTAATTTGGTGACCATGAGTAGTTTGAAATTGGCTCTTTAGCCTAAAAAGTTGGATTTTTGCTTTAATAAGTGGCTTATATTAATATGTTTGTTAATTTTTGTTGGTGAGTAAAAGGATCCTAGGGTTTAAGTGCTTATTTAGCTTAAAGAAGGAATATTTAAATCAAAGTTAATTAATAAAATGCTAAAGCTTAGTTTTTTATGTCAAAAAATGGTGAAAAGATTTTGACACCGCATTTTCAAAATTCTTTTTCGAAGAGAAAAAGTTCAACAAGAGAACAAACAGTGAAAGAGAATCGAAAATAGAATTGAGAACTCCTAGCAAACTTAGCTTCATTGTTCTAGTTTGAGCAAACTTAGGGTTCTTCAATCTTGTAGAGTCCTAGCAAACAATTACGTTGTGATTGCTTAATTGTTTGTGAATCTTGTGATCTTAAGTGTTCAATTGCAGGTCTAATGAGGGTCTAAGGCCGACGAACGAAGGAGAGTTTATCTAGTGAAAATTGTCGACATATAAGTCTAGCAGTTTGGTGATTCAAATTGATCTTTGGCGGGTCTCAAAGGTGGATTTGAACCGATTGCAACTAGATTCGTATCAGGTATGTTAGCAATCATGATGTCTGGTTGCTTTGAAAAATCTACAATTGTGAAAGAGATAATCTTGGTAGAATCCTCATTAAGGTGATGAAGGATATGACTTACAAGAAGAAGATAATGTGGGATTTGGTCACATCATCACTGAGCACTTCAAGGATAGAGACACCAACGAGCAGCTCAAGTATGAAGGCACACCAGAAGAATTCAGACTCCACGAAAAGGACATAGTTGAAGGTTGTCTCAAGCTCTCAGAGACTCAAAAAGAGAAAGACTAGAAAAGCAACAGTGACACTACTGAAGGAGTGAAAACTGCAGCAAGCAAACCTCGCGTACTAATTGATGATAGCAGCTTTGATGAAGAGCATGAAAGTGACAAAAAATCAACTGTAGATAGCTTATCTTCAGGAGATGAAAAGTCAAAGAAACATGATGAAGAAGTTGAGCTTGAAGTGATCAATGAAGGAAAATCGATAGAGGAAATTGAGATGCAAACAACGGAAGCTGGTGCAGCTGAAGTTGAAATGAAAAAGGAGGAATCAGTGGTGAAGCAGACTGCTGATAACACCATTAAAGGAGTTACCTCTGATATACAAAGCGCTTGAGATCGATGAAGGCTCTAATGTAGACTTGAGCAAGTAAGGAAAGGAGGTTACAGGTATGCTACATGAGGTACCTAAAGTAGCAGAACAAACAACATGAGTGCCACCAAAAGCACCAACCAAAGGAAAGAAGAAATCTGTTGCTAACAAGAAAGTTGCTAAGACTGCCAGTATCACCAGGACAACTACCAAGGCGTCAGCACTACCTGAAGCCACTCCAAGTCCTTCTGCAATTAAGTTCAGATTTGAGTATACTCCTTAGAGGTCTTTTGCAAGGGCTTTAATGGTTTCCTCAAGTAACAATGAAACAGAAAGTGCCTAGGACGCATTGATGGCATTAGGCATTTCATTTTCTGCATATCAAACATTTCATGCATTTCATAAGCATTTTATTTTGGTTTGTATTTCTAGATTCTCTAACAATTTCTTGCAGACTCTTGAACCTTTTTTGCTTATGACAAAAAGTGGAAGAAGAATTATGAATATATGTTATATATATGCTGTGGAATTTAATGCTTTTATCTAGTGTGTTCAGCATTTGAAAACCAGCATGCTTGAAGGAAACTTTGGCATGCTTGGATGGGGTCCATGGGAAGATGAATTGAATATCTCAGGGGGAGTTTTAGAACAGCATTGGTAAATCTTTCGAGAACCCCTCTTTATTTGGCTGAACTTAACTTTATATATGTGTTAATGCCACTAATGGAATTTTCTGGAGATTTGTAGTTCTTATTCTACTTATGCTTTCAGTATTCTTTAACATATTCTGGACTTGATATATAATATTCTGATAGTAATTTATTAGTGCTCTGATTATTCTGAAAATAGATGGCATGAACTTAGGGGGAGTCTTTATTTTATTATCTCATTTCCCCATGTCATGTTAGCGTATATTTCAATTCAAGGTATGTTTTGTCATCATCAAAAAAGGGAGAGATTGTTGAACCCCATATGTTTTTTATGATAACAAAATAAGCCTAAGTATGATGACTAATGAATCTTGTGAGTGTGCAGTAGTGCCTTTAATTGAGAAAGTTTGTATTTAGCACTGGAAGATAATTAATAAGACTATCACAGTGAGATGGCACAAGACAATTAGCATCGGGAATATTCTTACGTAAAGATTCGAAGACTTCCAAAGGGTCAAGTCAATAAAAATTTACATGAAGACCCTCAAGAAGGCAGAACATATGAAGCAAGTTCAAGTCAAGTAAGAGTTGAAGATTGAAGATTTAAAGAAAGCTTCATCAATGACGCTAAAGTATGAGAATGTGATCGAGCTCAAATTATGCATATTTTTATAGATATTTTTATATACTTTTTGCTATTTTTATATGTGTTTTTACCCTATTTTGCTAGTATTTGTGTTTTTAGGTCTTGAAGACAAGAAAAATGAAAACTTATTGTTTTTCACTCTTTTTGGAGCTATTTTGGAGACTTTTTACTCAACTATGGATTTAGTCATTTGGAATGAAGATTTGAAGATGCGAAGTTCGTGAATGAAGATATTTTGAAGATTTGAAGACAATTGAAGTATTAATTCAAGAAGCAAAATTGAAGATTTGGAGCTTTGTTGCAAAGAATTGAAGCCAAGTCCAGAAGAAGCCCTGAAGTTGAGGATTTTTGGATTATTTATATGGGAATATACTCAGCCCATATAAACCTATAATTGGAGTTAAAATCCCAATTAATAGGCCTAATATCCAAAAGAATATCCAAATCCCGCAATAATACCGCAAATTTGCGATATAAGCCCGGTTTCAGCGCAGTCTTCGTAGAAAGGCCATAACTTTCTGCTCAGATGTCCGTTTTAAGCCCATGAGTAGCCATTGGGCTAACTCCGAGCTCTACAACTTTCTTTCGAAGTGCAAAGCCCAGATCTTCCATCTTCAAGCCCAAACTCGACGTCGAATTTCCTGCCAAATTCCAGAAAATTCCTGAAAATTCTAGAGTCCTCATCTAACTTGGAGTCTACTCTAGGATGACACCTAATCCTACTTGGAGACCAAGAAAAAGCTAAACCGTCCTACCCCTATTTCTCCACTATAAATAGCCACCTCCTGTATCACAAATCACATACTACACAATTAATCTCTCATATAGTTTTATTCTTTTTCTACCTTTCTTTAGTTTTTAGGCTTTTCTCTAGTTTTAGAAGAGGGAGAAGTCGACACCCTCTCTAGCCATAGAGGGGTGCGACGTCCCTAGGGTTTCAAGGAGGAGAATCGTTCCTCCCCAGTCCTCTAAGTATTCTTATGCCTCTCATGGATTTTCCTAAATCCATGAGTAGCTAAATCCTTAATACTTCTAATCCTTTGGTGAATTCAATCAATTGATTATGGTGAGATTTCTATACTTATAATTTTGTGTTAAGTTCTTGATGATAGTAGTCAAAACCCTGTTTTAATTTTATGATTCTGAATCTTATCTGAATTATGTGGCCACTAACGATGTAAGAGGAAGATCTATGACTAGATCAGGCTTAGAATTAATCACTCAAGTTTGATTGTATGTAGCAAATTAGGTTTGTTTAATCGCTGCTTAATGGGTATTTGTCTACCGGAGGGCGAGAAATTTCTCTTCGTATGGTTCTACTTTGTAGGCATGTGTGTAAAATTAACTGTTCTTAATGCTTTGTTCTCAAGTGATCTTTAAGCCCTAAGAAAGTAATCGATCGCTGAAGGAATAATAGGGATAACTGCAGCTTTAATTGGCCTCTTATCTAAAATACATGTTGGGAAACCTATATCAGTTGTCAGTCAAGAATAAGATGCGAAATTCACCTTTTAAATCAAGGATCCATAGTTAATTTGATTGAATGATACCACTAGTGAAGAAGTATGCTTTATAATTATTGTTTGCTTTATTAATTCTGCTTTAGATTTAGATTTAGATTTAGATTTGCTTTGCTTTATAATTGTTATTTACATTCCCCTATTTTCTGTTTGATTTTTGGAAAAGATCTTTCTATCTTTTTATTGTTCATCACATAACCCTTCTCTGTGGGATTCGACCCCTACTTGCCCTAGCTATTGTAGTTAGTTAATTGTGAGGATTATTTTTATGGTCATATATGACATGATCATAAATTTTGGCGCCATTGCCGGGGAAGGGAATTGAATTGAGAAAAAGTGAAGAGAGATTAGATCCAAGAATTAGTTTTTGTTTTTCCGTTTTTTATAAAAAAAAAAAATTGTTTTTGCGTCGATAAAAAAAAAAGTTTTTTTCGTTTTTTCGATTTTTCTTAAAAAAAAATT
>AWWV01014299.1:0-80613 GCA_001974805.1 Corchorus capsularis
TGTTTTATTTTTCTAGGAAGTTGCATGCCAAAGACAAGAAGTAGTGGTATTGAAGGTTTAGAATTTAATCCTGAGCCTGAAAGAACACTATTTCAGAAAAAGAAGAAGACACAACGCCGATTATAAGAAGAGGAAACATCCAATTCGAGTTCTCAACCAAGTTCTCCTAGATCTGCTGTTTCAACATCGTCAGAAGAAATCGCTGAAGAAGAACAACCCAAAACTCTGAGAGAGTTAGCTGCACCAAACGTCAATGCCAAACGCTTAGCCATCCGTTACCCAGATACCAATGGAAACTTTGAAATTAAATATGGATTTATTCAGATTTTACCCAAATTTCACGGTTTGCCTGGAGAAGATCCTCACCGACATCTTACTGATTTCCAGATTGCGTGCGCATCTACAAGTATTCAAGGTATTCCTGAAGATCAATTCATGTTAAGAACCTTTCCGTTCACTCTTATGGACCGAGCAAAAGATTGGTTGTACCTCCTACCCACTGGTTCAATCACAGCTTGGACGAGCCTTAAGAAGCTGTTCTTGGAAAAGTACTTTCCTGCACACAAAGCATCAAGTATAAGGAAGGAGATTTGTGGAATTAAGCAACGCCATGGAGAAACAATGCATGAATATTGGGAACGTTTCAAAACACTTTGTGCGAGCTACCCCAATCACCAAATCAATGAACAGTTGCTGATCCAGTACTTCTACGAAGGATTACTATCGTTTGACAGATCTTCTATCGATTCTGCAAGTGGAGGAGCCTTCATCGACAAAACTCCTACCGAAGCTTGGTCTTTAGTGGAAAACATGGCTGCAAACACTCAACAATTTGGATCTCGAGAAGACTACGCAAGAGAAGGCCCTACAAGAAGAATTAATGAAGTTTCTACCTATTCCACCTCATTGGAGCAACAACTTCAAGAAACGAATCAACAAATCGCTTTGCTCACTGATTTGTTCCATGCGAATTTTTCAAGTGTGCCAAGGGTTTGTGCGACTTTGGAAGACAACAAACAAGGAGTCAATGCCGTGGGATTGCAAGGAGCTTATCAAAGGAAGCCTGAACCTTATTGGAGACCTGAACAACCGAGTCAACAATATGAGAAGCAAGGTAACTACCAAAGAAGGCCGATTTTCCAAAGACCTAATTTTCAATTTTCACATGCTGTCGATTTACAACAAATCAAAGAAGCTATGGAGATGATGAGAAAGCAAATAAGTCAATTAGCTAGTGATTTGAGTGATCTCAAGACACAAGGTCAACAAAGGATTCCATCACAACCAAAGGTACCTCTTAGAGAGAATGTCAGTGCAGTTTCTTTAAGGAGTGGAAAAGAGTTGCAAGACCTTATCCAAACCATGCCGCACATAAAAAGAAGAAGGAGAGCCGAACTACACCAAAGAAGATTTACAAGAGCATGCCGAAATCAAGATTGAAGATGAACCCAACAACAAAGAAGCTGCGCCGATTGAAGATTCAAACAAGGAAGATGCCGTAATTCAACCCAAAGGAAAAGGTGTGTGCGATTCTAACAAGTCTAAGACCGATTCCAACCTAATTCCTTTTCAATCAAGATTGAAGAAGTCAAAGAAAGAAGATGATGATCAAGATATTTTGGAGATATTTCGAAAAGTTGAGGTCAACATCCCACTTCTTGATGCCATTCAACAAATACCGAATTATGCAAAGTTCCTCAAGCAACTTTGTACCAACAAGAAGAGATTACAAGGTAAAGTAAGCGCTGGAGTTAATGTCTCTGCTGTGCTTCAAAAGAGTTTACCTCCTAAGTGCAAAGATCCAGGTACGTTTTCTATTACTTGTTCTATTGGAAGAAGTATTATAGAGAATGCGATGCTTGATATTGGTGCTTTTTAAGCGTGATGCCTTATTCTTTCAACAAATCTTAATTTAAAATCTTGGTCTATTGAAGAATACTGATGTTGTTCTGCAATTAGCTGACGGATCTTTGGTTTATCCCAAAGGTGTTTTAGAGAATATCTTAATTAAAGTTGAACATTTGATTTTTCCTATCGACATATTAATCATGGATATGGAGTATTCGAAAGATCAATGTCCTCTTTTATTAGGAAGACCTTTTCTAAAGACTTCTCATACCAAGATTGATGTATTTAATGGTTCATTGACCATGGAATTTGATGGTGAAGTCATCCACCCTAGAATTTCATCTCAAGTGCCATTAAAATCTAACAATTTTGTTTACGTTATAAGTTCTAAGTTTGTTAAGAAAGGAGCTATTGAAGATTCTTCATCAACAAAGCCTGATCGGATTTCCAAAGGAAGACAAAGGATAATGGACATTCGACAACGCTACAACGAGACTTTCCACCAATTTTGGAGGAGATTCAAGCAGCTGTGTGCCGATTACCCTGATCATGGATTCAAGGAAGAAATTTTAATCCAAATCTTCTACGGAGGATTGGGACTTAAAAATCGAGTTCTTGTTGATTCTTTCAGTACTAAACCACTGAATGAAAGAACCCCGGAGAAAGCATTCAATACCCTTGAGGAATTATCTCGGGGGACGAAATCTTCAACCTCCCATGAGAAGAAAGATCGAGCAAAAGAAGCCCAGAAGGAGCTAGAAGTCAACAACAAAGAAGTTCAACCGCCCCTGAAGATCGATCAACCAAGCAATTCAACTAATAAGCAAGATATAGACCTTGAACATCGTGCTAAAGTTGCAAGCGTTCTTCAACGTAAATTGGAGAATTTTCCCCAATTTTGGCAAAGGTTTAAGAAGCTATGTGCTGCTCATCCTCATCATGGTTATGATCAAAGAAGATTGGTTCAAATCTTCTACCAAGGATTAAGAGCTTCTGATAGATTGTCTGTCGACACTCTTATCTATATTCCCCTGTTCGATCACAGCACTGCTGACATATACGAGATAATGGAGAATTTTGCCCAGATGATAACCAATACATCGAAGGAAGCTGCTCAAGGACTCAGCCAGTATGCCCAGCTGCAGCCCGGCCATCGATCTCACATGGCCGGCCAACACCGGCCAAGGCATCCCAAGCTTGTGCGACATCAAGCCTTGCCGCGCCTAGCCCGGCCACACCCGAGCCACATGACCGTACGCCACCAGCATCTACCGTGACGTCTGCCGGGCCCAGCCAGGTCACTGCCGCGCCATCCGTGCCGCCTGCCCGGCCATGCTCGGCCTTGCCCGCTCCTGCCGCGCAGCCACCCATGCCATGCTCGGCCTTGTCCGCACCAAGCCGCGCCACCAGCATCTCGCAACCGACCATGCAAGCTTCCAACCATGTTGACACCAAGCCATGCCCGGCCATGTCCGCGCACCATGCCCGGCCAATGCCATGCCATCCGCGCGCCTCACCGAGCGACCACGAGCAATTGCCGCGCCATGTCGAGTTACATCCATGCCATCGCCTAATGCTTTGATCTTTTCAAGTCTTGATAAAATTCAACTTGAAACTATGAAAATCATTGAAGAGAGTAGAGTTATCGAGGACCTTTTGAAGGATTACACCCAAAATTCCTTCACCCTTGAAGAATAACCTTCTTTAAGGTAGTCTAGCCAAAGACCTTAAAGAAAGGCGCTTATTGGGAGGCAACCCAATAATTTTGCTAACCCATAATATTTTCTTTGTTTTATTTTTCTTTTCTTTTTTAGGATTTTCCATACCAAAGGAGAAAAAGGAGCTTTTCATCGATATGAAGAAATCCAATTGGAGCTTATACTTGGAGAATAGAGAAGATTTCTTTAACCCTATCTTTTCTTGCAATGCTTTGATTGATTTTTCTTTGATATGCGATTCATATAGATATAGGTTATATAGGTTAATTAGGATTTAAAGATGCATATTTATTTTTGCTTTGATTTTCCACACTTGTTAATAATTTTTTCGAAAATTTTGATAAAATTTTGATTTTATATGCACATATTGAGTTATTGCTTTGATTTTTGATTGATGATTGCTTTGAATTTTTAAGAATGTTTGATTCAATAATTGATTTATAGTATGATATCTTATTTCTTAGATTAGGTATAATTGAAGTCTGTGATAATTGCTTACCATGAATTATGTCTATGATTGCCTATTTTTAGAACTCATGTTTAATTTTTATTAAAACTACACTTATGAGAGTATTTTATGAATATGTCAAAAATAAGTGTGGGGGACTATCTATATTAGAAGGCTAGTTTAAAAAAAAAATCTTTTTCATAAAAAGAAAGTGTTTTTCATGCAAGAGGAGAAGAGATATCTTTTGCCTTAGAATTTTAAAAAAATATATATCCATTGTTGTCACTCTTCTCTTTAAACAAAAGGAGTTAGTAACCCTTGGGAAGAGGATAAGAGGCATGGATCGGCAGAAGTATTGTCCCTCTAGAGTGCTAGTAGCCTCACAAAAATACATAAAGGGCGTTAGTAACCCCTAAGCATGAACACTTTGAGGTTAGTAACCTCACTTTTCTAAATAAATTACCCTTTGAAAATCATTATAACCCATGCGAAATTCTTGATTTGTATTCATGATATGCAATTGTTTGAGTAGTGGAGATAACGATGAAGGCATAAGCTTATAGAAAGAAGTAGTTATAGTTGTGATAAATGATAAGTGATTAGAGCTACTTTGATTATGGTTACTTAAGAATGAGGATGCTTGCTATATCTTGATCTATTGAATTGGATACTCTTAATATTCTTTGTTATTTTGATCTCATAAATTGAATTGATCCTTGATATATGTATATAATTCAAAGTTTTTCAAAAGATTTGAACAAAACTTACTATCTTAAATCTTAATTTTTGTTTGTCTACACTAGTTTGCTAGGGACTAGCAAAGATTTAGTGTGGGGGAAATTATGATCGAGCTCAAATTATGCATATTTTTATAGATATTTTTATATACTTTTTGCTATTTTTATATGTGTTTTTACCCTATTTTGCTAGTATTTGTGTTTTTAGGTCTTGAAGACAAGAAAAGTGAAAACTTATTGTTTTTCACTCTTTTTGGAGCTATTTTGGAGACTTTTTACTCAACTATAGATTTAGTCATTTGGAATGAAGATTTGAAGATGCGAAGTTCGTGATTGAAGATATTTTGAAGATTTGAAGACAATTGAAAAATTAATTCAAGAAGCAAAATTGAAGATTTGGAGCTTTATTGCAAAGAATTGAAGCCAAGTCCAGAAGAAGCCCTGAAGTTGAGGATTTTTGCATTATTTATATGGGAATATACTCAGCCCATATAAACATATAATTGGAGTTAAAATCACAATTAATAGGCCTAATATCCAAAAGAATATCCAAATCCCGCAATAATCCCGCAGATTTGCGATATAAGCCCGGTTTCAGCGTAGTCTTCGTAGAAAGGCCATAACTTTATGCTCAGATGTCCGTTTTAAGCCCATGAGTAGCCGTTGGAAAGCTAACTCCGAGCTCTACAACTTTCTTTTGAAATGTAAAGCCCAGATCTGCCATCTTCAAGCCCGAAATCGACATCGAAGTTGCTGCCAAATTCCAGAAAATTCCAGAAAATTCTAGAGTCCTCATCTAACTTGGAGTCTACTCTAGGATGACACCTAATCCTACTTGGAGACCAAGAAAAGGCTAAACCGTCCTACCCCTATTTCTCCACTATAAATAGCCACCTCTTGTATCACAAATCACATACTACACAATTATTCTCTCATATAGTTTTATTCTTTTCTACCTTTCTTTAGTTTCTAGGTTTTTCTCTAGTTTTAGAAAAGGGAGAAGTCGACACCCTTTCTAGCCATAGAGGGGTGCGACGTCCCTAGGGTTTCAAGGAGGAGAATCATTCCTCCCCAGTCCTGTAAGTATTCTTATGCCTCTCATGGATTTTCCTAAATCCATGAGTAGCTAAATCCTTAATACTTCTAATCCTTTGGTGAATTCAATCAATTGATTATGGTGAGATTTCTATACTTATAATTTTGTGTTAAGTTCTTGATGATAGTAGTCAAAACCCTGTTTTAATTTTATGATTCTGAATCTTATCTGAATTATGTGGCCACTAACGATATAAGAGGAAGATCTATGGCTAGATCAGGCTTAGAATTAATCACTCAAGTTTGATTGTATGTAGCAAATTAGGTTTGTTTAATCGCTGCTTAATGGGTATTTGTCTACCGGAGGGCGAGAACTTTCTCTTCGTATGGTTCTACTTTGTAGGCATGTGTGTAAAATTAACTGTTCTTAATGCTTTGTTCTCAAGTGATCTTTAAGCCCTAAGAAAGTAATCGATCGCTGAAGGAATAATAGGGATAACTGCAGCTTTAATCGGCCTCTTATCTAAAATACATGTTGGGAAACCTATATCAGTTGTCAGTCAAGAATAAGATGCGAAATTCACCTTTTAAATCGAGGTTCCATTGTTAATTTGATTGAATGATACCACTGGTGAAGAAGTATGCTTTATAATTATTGTTTGCTTTAGTAATTCTGCTTTAGATTTGCTTTGCTTTGATTTTTAGTTTAATTGTTTGCTTTATAATTGTTATTTACAATCCCCTGTTTTCTGTTTGATTTTTGGAAAAGATCTTTCTATCTTTTTATTGTTCATCACATAACCCTTCCCTGTGGGATTCGACCCCTACTTGCCCTAGCTATTGTAGTTAGTTAATTGTGGGGATTATTTTTATGGTCATAGACGACACGATCAGAATGCCATGAAGCCTTGAGCACTTGAACAATGCAACATTTCAAGAGAAGGTCATATGGAACCTAAAGGAATCAATTTCAGAAGGCAAAGCATGTATTTGAAGAAGTATGATTAAGTCAGAGCACATGAAGAAAGGAAAAGTCAAGTCAGAATTTTGAAGTTGTAAGAAGACTGGAAGACATTATTGAGATTAATGATTTGGAGATTGAAGCGACTAACAGCTAGACGACAAACAGTACGGACGCGTTAAAGACGTCAACGCTGTACGGACGCGCTGAAGCTGTCAACAGCCTGGCGCGACAAAACAACAAAATAACGGGCAAATGGTTTGAATTTGACCCGATAACGGCTAGTTTGCTACCAGGGCTATTTAAACTCAAATCTAACCATTGTGAAAAGGTTAAGGAGCATTTTTGAAAGTCTATTAGCTCACAAACTCCAGAATTTCAAATTCCAAGCAGTCCAAGCTTATTAATCTCTCTGATTTATTTTTTGTTGCTTGGATCTTAGTCTTTGTTCTTAAAGTTCATATCTTTAGACTGTATTAGGACTTATCTTGTGTATTCAGATCTTCAAGGATCATTTTCTACACTTTCTGTTTTGATTTCTTGGTGTATCAAGTACGAGTTGTGGACTTGTGTTGAATCAAGTGTGGGTTGTGCACTTGGGATTGTTTTGAGTGTGGGTTTGCACTCGTTGTCAAAGCTTTGGGTTTGAAGCTTTAGGATTGTAATAGTTTTTGTGAAGACCTGGTTAACTTCACTGTTTAGTGGATTTGAAAATCCTTGGTAGGGTATCCAAGGTAGAGGACGTAGGTGTGAAAGGCCAAACCTCTATAAATCGACGTGTCTCCAATCTTCCATCATTTCCTTCATCGTTCCAGTTTTATCTTCTCTCAATCTCTTTACTTTTCCACTATTCAGTTGTTAACGTCTTTATTATTATCCTTTTACTTTCACCTACTATTACTTTATGCTTATCTTTCTGCTTTGCACTAGTGACTTTAATAGACTCTGAACTAGTGTCTTTAACGCATTTTCAGAGAACTCAAAATTTCGACAAACTGCTATTCACCCCCCTCTAGCACATCTAAGTGTACCAACATCATCACCTAGCTCATGGAAAACTCCTACCAAGAAAGATGAGAAAACTCCCAACAAGGAGGTGGTGGCGCAAAAGGGTTTAGTAAGTCCTAAAACCGATTCTAAATCTTCATCTAGTTCTTCTTCTAAGACTCATGTTAAGTGTTTTAAGTGTCAAGGATATGGTCATTCTGCTAAGGATTGCGTCAATAAGAAGGTGATGTATCTTAATGATCATGGTGAAATTGTGAGTGAAGATGAAGAATTTAACTTGGGATCAAGTGGTGTTGGAGATGATGAAGGGGAAGTGTTTGCGCATGAAGAGGATGATGATGATGGTGAGACACCCACACTTTTGAGCTTAGTTGCAAGGAGAACTTTGAGTGCATATGTTAAAGGAGATATGCAAAATCAAAGGGAGAATTTGTTTCATACTAGGATGCATGCGTGTGGAAAGCCTAGTAGTGTGATCATTGATGGTGGGAGTTGTACAAACATACGTAGTATATATTTGGTGAAGGAGTTGCAATTGCCCACTACAAAACACCCTAAACCTTATAGTTTAGGTTGGTTCAACGATAAAGAGGAGATTAGAATTAACAAACAAGCTTTAGTTTCTCTTTCTTTGGGCAGGTACAAAGAAGATGTGCTTTGTGACGTTTTGCCAATGCAAGCATGCCATGTACTACTTGGTCGACCATGGCAATTTGACAACAAGGTGCATCATGATGGTGAGACCAATAAGTACTCCTTTATGTGTGGTAAGCATTCCATTACTTTAGTTCCTTTATCACCTCAAGAAGCTTTAAAAGATCAATTAAAAGTGAGGGATGAATTTGCTAGAATGGAATCTGAATTTAGGGCTAAAGAAAAGGCAAAGCAAGCTAGTTCTAGTGTGAATTGCGTTGAAAACAAATCTGTTTTGGTTGATAAGCAAGCTAGTTCTAAGAAAGTTGTTAAGGAGTGTATGTTAGCTACTAAAAGGAGATTAAGACTGCTTTGAATGATAATTCTGTTTTGATTTTACTTTTGCTTAAAAATACACTTGTGAGCACTAACAACTTGGAAAAAGAACTTACAAGAAATATTGTTTCTCTTTTAAGTGATTATGCAGATGTGTTTCTTGAGGAAATTCCTAGTGGTTTACCACCAATTAGAGGGATTGAACATCAAATTGACTTCATCCCTGAGGCGCGAATTCCTAATAAGCCAGCTTATAGGACAAATCCTGATGAAACAAAGGTGTTGGAGAAGCAAGTTGGTGAGCTACTTCAAAAAGGGTTTATGCGAGAGAGTCTTTCTCCATGTGCAGTTCCTGTTTTGCTTGTTCCTAAGAAGGATGGAACTTGGAGAATGTGTGTTGATTGTAGGGCAATAAAAAACATAACAGTTAAGTATCGTCACCCTATTCCTAGATTAGATGATATGCTTGATGAATTGCATGGTGCTTGTTTATTTTCTAAGATTGATCTTAAGAGTGGATATCATCAAATTCGCATGAAAGAGGGTGATGAATGGAAAACTACCTTTAAAACTAAGTTAGGGTTGTATGAATGGTTAGTTATGCCTTTTGAATTGACTAATGCACCTAGTACTTTCATGAGGCTAAGGAATCATGTTTTGAGAGCATATATAGGCAAGTTTGTTGTTATTTATTTTGATGATGTACTTGTGTATAACCGCAACTTAGAGGATCATATTTAGCATTTGAGATGTGTATTAAATGTACTTAGGGTTGAGAAGTTGTATGCTAACCTTAAGAAGTGCACCTTTTGCACAAGCAAGCTTGTTTTCCTTGGTTTTGTGGTCTCTGCAAAGGGTATAGAAGTTGATGAGGAAAAGATCAAAGCCATCAAAGATTGGCCAACACCCACCAGCGTTGGTCAAGTGAGATCATTCAATGGCTTAGCCGGATTCTATAGGAGGTTTGTTAAGAACTTTAGCACCTTCGTGTAGACACCCGTTTTCAGACCATATCCTTTAAAATTATAACAAATTATTGCTTAATTTACATTAGGGTCACTAAAGGGGCATTTTTGGGTCAATGTTGGTCAATTACTAATAGATTACATCCAAAAGTACGAAAACAAAAAAAAAAAGAGAGAGAGAAATCGAAAAATATGTAAAAAGGAAGTTGTTTTTTATTAGTTCATTTTAGGTCTCATTTCTTTAAAAATCAGCCCATTCGCTTTCTTTGCTTTGGATCTTGTTTGGGTCTTTCCGTTGCTTCTTGGATTTTGCTTTAGGTCATAATTGGATAAGCCCATTTATCCCCTTATGAAATACTATACTAAAAGAAGTAATTAGTTGCATTTTCTTCATGTTAACTAACTAGACATTGCATAATAGGAAAAGAGAGCTAAGCACTTTAAGACTAAATAAAAGGTTTCATTTTCTAGTAATTGAATCTGTCATTACATTGAAGAAAAAAGAGAAAGAAAAACATCAATAAAGCAAATAGTTTGGTTTTAGGGCCTTGCGAGGATTTATCATTTTCCCCTAGTCTCGTAGTATGTGTTTCCTTATAGGCCTCATGATTCCCCTGAAACCAAGAAAAATGAGCTACGATTAGCAGCAGGCATAGCTCTTTCACCATTCACCATCAATCAAGAATAGTAAAGAGCTATCAACCCATGTGATAGAAGGGTACCAAGCATCTCAACAAAGATACAGAATCTATTAAGCAAGCAAGTAATACTAGACAGAGACGCGGGGCAGGGACTAATTAAGAAGAGGGTTGGCAGGGTAATGCAGTGCATCAAAGCTGTTACAGTGAGTCCAGTAAGGAAGGCGAGGCGGGTAAGGTCAAAACAAGTACAAATCAACATCAAACCAATAAATTTCATTCATCAGATCAAAGGGCAGTCACACACAATGTAGCCAAGAGTGAGAACAGCAAGCAGTTTCAGGAATCCAGAAGCAGAGGCACAAAATTCAGCAACGCAGTAACACAAGCATAAGAACAGAACAAGCAAAACAGGTTAAGTTCAACAGGCTTCAACTGCAAATACAGGCAAGTATTCAAAGAAAAAAGGCATATAATGACCCTAAAATACAATAACATCCCAGTCTCGTTCATATAAATGCCATTTCAAGAAAGTGGGGAAAAGAGGCAGTGGCCGAGCAAACAAACTGCAGCATAAGGAAGAGAGGGCATCCTCTTGCATTTCACTTTTCAAAGGATATATGTATTACTACATTGCAGTCACATTCAAAATAGAAATTTAAAAGCACAAGATCAGAAAGCAACACAGAATGTGAAGAGTTCTTGCAGCAAGTTAATATGGAACAATCTAAGACAAACAGTGGCAAAATGCAATACATCAAACACATCAAAACAGATTTTCAATAACAAGAAGCATATGGGCATTCCAATCTGTCACATACAATTGAAATGGAAGCAATACAAGAAACGCTAGATAAGGGAAGCGCAATGCAACCATTGATCTAGCAAGTAATAGACACCAAGTTCACTCCAGCAGCATATGGAAAGCAGTGGGAGTAGAATAGCACAAGGCTGAAAATAAAGATCAGTAGGCATCTTTTTAAGCAAATACAACAACAGGACATGACATGGCAGTCAATGGAAAGTCAGAAAATGAATGGCAGAGGATGCATAGCAATAATTCATTGAGCTACAGGGTCAAGAGAACAAGTGACACAACGACATGGCAGCAAGTAACACAAGAAAAGAAATGAAGAGGAAAGAAAGGCAATACCAGACCATTGCTGAGGGGGGCACGCCTTGATTGGTGCCATAGCCTTCCTTTTGTCCATATCAGTCCCACCAAGCCACGTGTGCAACAAAAATCAGAAGATGCTGCAAAGAAAAGCACGCTGGAAATTAAGTAAGAAAGTCAAGAAATTTAAAATTGCACAAAGGGATAAAGCAAGGGATGAAATAAAATCAGGAAATGGTTGGAATGTAAACAAGCAAAAACAAGAAGGGCTCAAAAATAAATAGGTCACTTGGGGAAGTGACTCAGCATGGATAGCTCAGAGGGAAATTTTAAGGAAGGAGAGTAAGGTGATGACTCAACCTTCCACAGCTCATCATCCGCTCCATTCTTATCCTCAAAAGAATCTCACCTGCACGAGAAGAAGACAAAATTCAGAAGGCACCTAAAGGAAGGAGAAACGAGTATAAAAGGGAAGATTACAGCTTAGTTCGGGGGGGGGGGGGGGAAGAATTGGAGAGGAAAAATGCTGTCAAAATTGGGAAATTTTAGTGAGAGAAAAGAACTGCAAAAATTAGGATTGATAATTCGGGTGTTTCTGGAAAACAAGACTCGGATTAAAAGAAAGAGGACTTGATATTCTTTCATCCTCTCTGAAAATTTTGATGGTGATTCAGAAGTTTAAAAGTTGAGGGAAAGGTCCAAAGGAGAGCAAGAGAAGAGTAAGCAAGAACGATGGTTTGGGGTTCGGGTGCAAGGGATTGATGGGTAGTAAACTCAGATTCAAAGCCTGGTTCGGTGAGGAAAGAGAGTATGAAGTAAGAAGCTATAAACCTCAGTTTGAAGATCCTCGGACGACTATATGCCTAGATCGAAAAGGCTTAACTTTGCTTCAGCATAGTCTCCATTGAAGGATTTCCTAGCGGTTTTTGAAGGAAGCAAGGCAGGATTCGGGCTCAGGACAACGAGGTGGACCAAACCGCAACTTTTGAGCTCCAATGGCGATCATTCCCGACGACGGCACGATGGCCCATGGCGGTCCGGTCAGTAGCTGCGGTTCCCGGCAATGCTAAGAGTGGCGGCTAGGGTTCAGAGGAGAAGGAAAGCTGTGAAGAAGAAGAAGGAAGCGGAGCTTATATGTTCGTTCAACTTAAGCCAAATCGGCGTAGTTTCGGATCAAACTCAGGTATAAATTCTGATTTTAAGTTATTTAGTCCCCATTCAGCATATTTAAGTTGTGATTAGCTCAATTGAGTCCTAAAACTGACTGGTGTTGACATTAGGGTCCCTGTCTTCAGTAAATTAATTCAATTAGGTCCTCAGATTTCCATTTTTGATATTAATTTAGTAATTTAATTTACTAACCATGTGAAAAATAGAAAATATACATGTCATAAAGCATTTTTGCATTCATGATAATATTGTTGATGCCATGCTCATTTGAGAAAGTTAAATTGACACCGAGGATGGAATAATTGGGTAGAATGTGACAATACTTGTCCATTTTAATCCTAATTTCCTAGGCTTGAGGTATTAATTTGGGAGTCTTACCAATCAAGTGGAAGGTGCCCAAATAATACTCCTCGTATAAATACTTGGTAAAGATGTGATTAAATCGTAATACATGCATCATATGCATAATTAAAGCCTTAAATCCAGTGTGATTAAAGAAAATTAAGAGAAGTAAATCTTAATTCAGTAAAATTAAGAAATATAAAGGAAATCAAGAGAAAGGAATCTTAATTAGGGAAGAATAAAGAAAAGCAAGGGAAATAAGCCTCAGTCCAGTGTGATTAAAAAGAATTAAGAAAAGGAATTACAGTCAAGGTCCTAAGTTAGGCAATTAAGAAAAGTAAAGTCTTAATTCAGGGTAATTAAGAAAAGAAAGTGCAGTCAAGGTCCTAAGTTGGGCAGCAAAGAAGAGTAAAGTCTTAATTCGGGGTAATTAAGCAAAGAAAGTATAGTCAAGGTCATAATTTGGATAATTAAGATGAGTAAAGTTTTAATCCAGGGCGATTAAGAAAGTCAAACATAGTTAAGGTTTTAATCTAGGGCGATTAAGAAAGTCAAACACAAGTAAAGTGTTAATCCAGGGCGATTAAGAAGGTCAAACATAGTTAAGGTTTTAATACAGGGCGATTAAGAAAGTCAGATTAATTAAAGTTTTAATCCAGGGTGATTAAGAAAAGAGCAGTTAAAGAACTTAATTCATGGAAATTAAGTAAGAGCAGTTAAAGAACTTAATTTAGGGTAATTAAGTAAGAGCAGTTAAAGAGCTTAATTCAGGGTAATTAAGTAAAAGCAAATTAAGAACTTAATTCAGGGCAATTAAGTAAAAACACAGTCAAAGAACTTAATTCAGGGTAATTAAGTAAAGAACAGTTAAGAACTTAATTCAGGACAATTAAGTAAAAGCAGTTAAATTCAGGACAATTAAGTAAAAGCAGTTAAGAACTTAATTCAGGGTAATTAAGTAAAAGCAGTTGAAGGACTTAATTCAGGGTAATTAAGTAAAAACAGTTAAAAGGTAAGGATAGGCACAGACTTAATTTCAAGGAAGGAAATTAGGTAAAGACAAGCATAGACTTAATTCAGGGTAATTAAATAAAGTAAGCACATACTTAATTTCAAGGAAGGAAGTTAGGTAAAGACAAGCATAGACTTAATTCAAGGTAATTAAGTAAAGTAAGCACAGACTTAATTTCAGTAAAGGAAATTAGGTAAAGACAAGCATAGACTTAATTTCAAGGAAGGAAATTAGGTAAAGGCAAGCACATACTTAATTCAGGGTAATTAAGTAAATTACAAAGACTTAATTTCATAAGAATTAAGTAAAATCATCAAAGACTTAATCCAAAGATGATTAAGTAAGATCAGACAAAAACTTAACCTTCGGGGATTAAGTAAACAAAAGGACTTAGTTCCAAGGAAGGGAATTAAGTTAAGGTCTTAGTTCCAAGGAAGGGAATTAAGTAGAGTAAAGAACTTGATTCCAAGGAAGGGAATTAAGTAGAGCTAAGGATTTGATTCCAAGGAAGGGGAATTAAGTAGAGTTAAGAACTTAATTTCAAGGAAGGAAATTAAGTAGAGTTAAGGACTTAATTTCAAGAAAGGAAATTAAGTAGAGTAAAAGACATGATTCCAAGGAAGGGAATTAAGTGGAGTAAAGGGCTTAATTTCAAGGAAGGAAATTAAGTAGAGGACTTGATTCCAAGGAAGGGAATTAAGTAGAGTTAAGGACTTAATTTCAAGGAAGGAAATTAAGTCAAGTCAGGGACTTAATTCAGGGTAATTAAGTCAAGTTAGGGACTTAATTCAGGGTAATTAAGTAGCGTCAATAAAAGGCTTAATTCAGGGTAATTAAGTGGAGTCAATAAAGAACTTAATCTAAACAGAGATTAAGTAAAACAATAAAAGACTTAATTCAGGGTAATTAAGTGGAGTCAATAAAGAACTTAATATAAAAAAAGAGATTAAGCAAAACACTAAAAGGGCTTGATTTATAAAAATTGAGTCAATAAAAGAAGGGAATAATAAGACGGCGTAATCTAAAAAGAATTAAGCCAAAATAAAAGGAATAGTAACATCGGCCTAATCCGGATAATTAAGTAAAAACAAAATAACGATTTGGGCTAAATAGAGAACAAATTAAAATCGATTATAACCGTTTAAAAACTAAGAATGATAATACCAGGCATGAATAGGCTTATGAATAGAAACAACCAGCGATAGAGTCCCATAGTTAATTCTAGACCAGTCAGTGCCGTCGTTTCGACGGGCGTCGTGGGGGTGCTAATCCTTCTCCATGCGTACCCGACTCCCGAACCATAGACTCTGGTTAAAGCAGACTTTATTAGGTTTAGTATTACCTAATTAGGTTAATATTAGACCTAATAATCGATTAGGTGGCTAATCACACCTAGGAAAAAAAAGATTAGTGGCGACTCTCCGTAAAGAACCACCATTAAGTAGTTTCCTCTGTCGGGCCTTTCGCACGTTGCGACACTTGGCAGCACCTATAACAAGTGTGATGAAGAAGAATGCGCCATTCAAGTGGGGAAAAGAACAACAAGAAGCATTTGAGACTTTGAAGGAAAAATTAACTAATGCTCCTTTGCTTGTTTTACCTAACTTTAACAATACTTTTGAGATTGAATGTGATGCATCAGGGGTTGGAATTGGAGCTGTTTTAATGCAAGGTGGGAAACCCGTAGCCTATTTTAATGAGAAATTGAATGGGGCTACATTGAACTATCCAACCTATGACAAGGAGTTGTATGCTCTTGTGAGAGCATTACAAACATGGCAACACTATCTTTGGCCTAAAGAATTTGTGATTCACACCGATCATGAAATCTTTAAGTACTTGAGAGGCCAACAAAAGTTGAATAAGAGACATGCTAAGTGGATTGAGTTCATTGAGAGTTTTCCTTATGTGGTGCGCTATAAGCAAGGTAAGGAGAATGTTGTAGCCGATGCTTTATCAATGACGTATCTGTTACTTTCCATCCTTGATTCTAAGTTTCTTGTATTTGAGTTTATTAAGGAATTGTATGCTAGTGATGTTTACTTTGGTGAAATCTTTAAGGCATGTGAAAATTCTGGATTTGGAAAGTACTATAAGCATGATGAATTTTTGTTTGAAGAATCTAGATTGTGTGTTCCTTCTTGTTCTTTGCGTTTTGTGTTTGTGAGGGAATCGCATGAAGGGGGTTTGATGGGTCACTTTGGTGTAGACAAAACATATAATTTATTGCATGAACACTTCTTTTGGCCTAAGATGCGATATGATATAGGGAAGTATCTTTCTAGTTGCATTGTTTGTTTGCGAGCTAAGTCTACATCTAATCCTCATGGATTGTATACTCCTTTGCCTATTCCTCATGAACCATGGACTCACATTAGCATGGATTTTGTGTTAGGTTTACCTCGTTCTAGGAGAAGTAAAGATTCTATCTTTGTGGTTGTTGATAGGTTTTCTAAGATGGCACACTTTATTGCTTGTACTAAAATAGATGATGCCATTAATGTAGCTAATTTGTTCTTTAAGGAGATTGTTAGACTACATAGAATGCATAGAAAAATTGTTAGTGATAGAGATGCTAAGTTCTTAAGTCACTTTTGGAGAACTTTGTGGGCTAAGTTAGGTACTAAGTTGTTATTTTAAACTACTTGTCATCCTGAAATTAATGGCCAAACTGAAGTAGTTAATAGGACTTTGTCGACCTTGCTTAGGGCCTTGATTAAAAAGAACTTAAGAACTTGGGAGGATTGTTTGCCTCATGTTGAATTTGTATACAATATAAGCATACATAGTACTACTGGTTATTCACCTGTTGAAATTGTGTATGTCTTTAATCCTTTAACCCCATTGGATTAGTTAGTTTACCTTTGAGTGTGCAAGTTGACATAGATGGCAAAAGGAAGGCCGATTATGTTAAGGATCTTCATGCGAAGGTTAGAGCTCAAATTGAGAAGAAAACACAACACTACATGAAGAATGTTAACAAGGAGCGCAAAGAGATCATCTTTGAACTTGGTGATTGGGTTTGGTTGCATCTAAGGAAGGAGAGGTTCCCTGAAAAAAGAAAGCCTAAGTTCTTACCTCGTGGAGATGGCCAATTCTAAGTCTTGGAGAGGATCAACAACAATGCATACAAGCTAGATTTTCCTAGTGAATATGGCAATGTAAGTGCTACTTTTAATGTTTCAGACTTATCCTTGTTTGATAGTGATGCAGATTTGAGGACAAATCCTTTTCAAGGGAGATGGGATGATGCGCCAAGAGCTTATCATGGACATGCAGAACACAATGAAGGTCATGGAGAGGATGAGCACATGCGGCAAGGAAGAGAGGACAAGCTTGAAGATCAAAGGGGTTGCGCAAGACATGATTCAAGCTTCAAGGAGATGCCAAAGATGCCATTTGATCCATTGAAGATGCCTTTAGGTCCGATGACTAGAGCAAGAGCTAAGAAGTTCAAAGATGCATTAACAAGCCTTGTTCGAACTCATCTTGATGACTTGAAGATCATTGAACTGCAATTGAAGAGTTTTGATGAAGATAAAGGCAAGAATATTCCCATCGATTCCAAGCTCATCACCTTACTTGAAATCGATGGATGACTTAGGCTACATTGTGTAATTCGGCCATCATGGGCCTTAATTCTATCTTAGATTAGCTATTTAATTAGTTTAAATGACATTGGGTTGGGCCTTGTTTGACTAAGTCCAATCCTTGCTTAATTATGTTATGTTATTTACTTTTCATAGTAGGACAAGGATTAGGTTATTTCATTGATCCTTCCTTTCTATGTAAACCGCCTATAAGGCTTAGATTAAAGGGGTTATGCGTCGACCCCTACTACTATATAAAGGGTCTATATCCCTCTTGTAAACACAAGTTAAGTTTATCAAATAAAGTTGAGGTTTATTCACCCAATTGATTATCTTAGCTTCGTTGTTCTAGTTTGAGCATACTTCGGGTTCTTCAATCTTGTAGAGTCCTAGCAAACAATTAGGTAGTGATTACTTGGTTGTTTGTGAATCTTGTGATCTTAGGTTGACAATTGCAAGTATAATTGAAGATCTAAGGCCGACGAAAATAGAGGATTGCTTAAGTGAAGGTTGTCGACATACTCATCTAGGAGTTGAGGAAGTTCAAGTTGATCTTTGGCAGGTCTCAAGGATAGATTTGAATCTAAAGCAACTAGATTCGTATCAAGAAGCATTTGAGACTTTGAAGACTAAACTTACTAATGCTTCGTTGCTTGTTTTACCTAACTTTAACAATACTTTTGAGATTGAATGTGATGCATCAGGAGTAGGAATTGGAGCTGTTTTGATGCAAGGAGGAAAGCTTGTGGCATACTTTAGTGAGAAATTGAATGGGGCTGCAATGAACTATCCAACCTATGACAAAGAGTTGTATGCTCTTGTGAGAGCATTACAAACGTGGCAGTATTATTTGTGGCCTAAAGAGTGTGTGATTCACACCGATCATGAAAGCTTGAAGTAGTTGAAGGCCAACAAAAGTTGAATAAGAGGCATGCTAAGTGGATTGGTAAGGAGAATATTGTGGCTGATGCTTTATCAAGGAGGTATGTGTTATCTTTTCCTTATGTGGTGATATAAGCAAGGTAATGAGAATATTGTGGCTGATGCTTTATCAAGGAGGTATGTGTTACTTTCCATGTTTGATTCTAAGTTTCTTGGATTTGAGTACATTAAGGAATTGTATGCTTTAGATGCTTACTTTGGTGATATTTTAAAGCATGTGCTAATTCTGGATTTGGAAAGTATTATAAGCATGATGGGTTTTGTTTAAAGAATCTAGACTATGTATTCCATCTTGTTTTTTGCGTGTTGTTTTGTTGAGGGACTCGCATGAGGGAGGTTTAATGGGTCACTTTTGTGTTGATAGAACATATGAGATATTTCATTAACACTTCTTTTGGCCTAAGATGCGATATGATGTAGGGAAGTATGTTTCTAGTTGCATTGTTTGTTTGCGAGCTAAGTCTACATCTAATCCTCATGGATTGTATACTCCTTTGCCTATTCCTCATGAACCATGGACACACATTAGCATGGATTTTGTGTTAGGATTGCCTCGTTCTAGGAGAGGTAAAGAGTACTAAAACTGATGATGCCATTAATGTAGCTAACTTGTTCTTTAAAGAGATTGTTAGATTGCATGAAATGCCTAGAACCATTGTTTCTGATAGAGATGCTAAGTTCTTAAGTCACTTTTGGAGAACTTTATGGGCTAAGTTAGGTACTAAGTTGTTATTTTCAACAACTTGTCATCCTCAAATTGATGGCCAAACTGAAGTAGTTAATAGGACTTTGTCTACTTTCCTTAGGGCTTTAATTAAGAAGTTAAAAACTTGGGCGGATTGTTTGCCTCATGTTGAATTTGCATACAATAGAAGCATACATAGTACTACTGGTTATTCACCTTTTGAAATTGTGTATGGCTTTAATCCTTTAACCCCATTGGATTTGTTAGTTTACCTTTGAGTGTGCAAGTTGACATAGATGGCAAAAGGAAGGCCGATTATGTTAAGGATCTTTATGCGAAGGTTAGAGCTCAAATTAAGAAGAAAACACAACACTACATGAAGATTGCTAACAAAGGGCGCGAAGAGGTTATCTTTGAACCTGGAGATTGGGTTTGGTTGCATCTAAGGAAGGAAAGGTTCCCTGAGAAGAGGAAGTCTAAGCTGCTACCCCGTGGAGATGGTCTATTCCAAGTTTTAGAGAGGATCAACAACAATGCCTACAAACTAGACCTTCCTAGTGATTATGGTAATGTAAGTGCTACCTTTAATGATGCAAACTTATCTTTGTTTGGTAGTGATTCAGATTTTAGGAGAAATCCTTTTCAAGGGAGAGTGGATGATCCGCCAAAGGCTTATCATGGACTTGAAGAACAAAATGGAGATCATGGCGAGGATGAGCATGGGTTGCAAGGAAGCATGGACAAGTTTAAAGATGATGGTGATATCGCACAACATGTTTCAAGCACCAAGGAGATGCCAAAGATGCAATTTGATCCGTTGAAGATGTCATTAGGTCCGATGACTAGAGCAAGAGCTGAAAGATTCAAGGATGCACTAATGGGCCTTGTTCGAACTCATCTATAAGACCTTAAGACCATTGAAGAGCAATTGAAGAGCTTTGATAGAGATTTGGGCAAGAATATTCCCATCGATTCCAAGTTCATCACATTGCTTGAAATCGATGGATGATTATGTTTCATTGTGTAATTCGGCCATTATGGCCTTTAATTATATCTTAGATTAGCTTATTATTATGTTTAGAAGACATTAGGATTTGGTCTTGTTTGACTAACTCCAATCCTTGCTTATTTATACTTTGTTATTCACTTTTCCTAGTAGGACTTGGATTAGGATCTTTCTTTGTCCTTTCTTTATGTGGACCGCCTATAAGGCTGTAGGATTAGGAGAGGCCGTCCCCTATGCCTGTAAAAAGGGACCAACCCCCTCTTGTAAACACAAGTTAAGTTTTCAATAAAAAAAGAGAGTTCTTTTGAAAATTTAGCTTCATTGTTCTAGTTTGAGCATACTTAGGGTTCTTCAATCTTGTACAATCCTAGCAAACAATTAGGTTGTGATTGCTTAGTTGTTTGTGAATCTTGTGATCTAAGGATGTCAATTGCAGGTCTAATTGATCATCTTGGACTAACGAACGAAGAGGAAAAGCTTGCTAAGGTTGTCGACTATATCAAGTCTAGAAGTTCAAGTTTCAAGTAGATCTTTGGAGGAGTTCAAGGATAGATTTGAATCTAATACAACTAGATTCGTATCATCTTTGGTCAGTACCTGCAAGAACAACAAGCTCCTCTTTCTAGCTAAACATAGCAGATTCATCAAAGGTTACATCTCTGCTAATAATAACTTTGGTTGCTATCAGAATGCCACAACCTATAACCTTTAACACCAGTTCTATATCCTAGAAATATGCACTTACTTGACCTAGGCTCCAGTTTACCATCATTAACATAAGCATAAGCAAGACAACCACATATTCTCAAGCCAGTATATTCAGAGTGTTTATCGTACCATACCTCTTAAGGAGTCTTCAAATCAATCACAGTTGATGGAGACCTATTCACCAAATAAGCAGCAATATTGACTGCTTCAGCCCAGAACTTCTTTTAAAAACCAGCATTTAGTCGCATGCACCTAGCACGCTGCAGAAGTGTTTGGTTCATGCGTTCTGCAACCCCATTTTGTTGTGGCGTTCTTCGTACAGTGTTATGCCTCACTATACCCTCTTCCTTGCAGAACTCATTGAATTCTTGACCACAAAATTCCAAACCATTATCAGTTCTAAGAGTCTTGATTTGCCGATTGGTACGCTTTTCAATCATAATCTTCCACTCTTTGAACCGATCAAACACCTCATTCTTTGTTTTAAGAAAATATACCGAAACCTTCTTGGAGTAATCATCAATGAAAGTCAAGAAATACCTGCATCTACTATGAGACTCCACAGGAGCAGGACCCCACAAATCAGAATGAACATAATCAAGAATCACCTTAGAAGTATGCATGCCAGAACCAAACTTAACACTGCGCTGCTTACCCAAAACACATGATTTACAGAATTTAAGCTTTCCGGATTCTGACCCATCTAAAAGATCCATTCTGCTCAAAATTGACAGTCCTTGCTCATTCATATACCCCAACCTACAATCCCACAATTCTGTACGATCATTTGAATCCCCAGGAGACTCGGAAACTGCTACTTCTCCTGTCACTGAATTGCCTATAAGAGTGTAAATCCCGTGTTGCAATTTATCCTTCAAGATAGTCATAGCACCTTTCGAAATTTTGACTCACCCTTTTTTGCCAGAAGATTTGTACCCTTGTTCATCAAGAGTACCCAAAGAAATCAAATTCTTCAAGAGTTCAGGAACAAGCCAGGCATCAAACGTTCTAATCGTTCCATCATGCGTCTTAATTTGCACTAAATCACTACCCTTGATACTCAAAGTTGTCTCATCACCCAACATCACACTTCTGTTCCACTCCTTAAAAGTGGTGAACAAGTTCCTTGAAAATGCCATGTTATAAGACGCACTAGTGTCTAGAACCCATGTGTTTGCAGAACCCGCAGTACTAACAGTTAGAACATCAGTACCTACTTCATCGTCTAAACTCTCCAAAAGAGATGAACCCTCTTGAACAATAGTTGCAGTAGCTTTTACATTCGATTCCTTTTTCTCACTAGAATTACCTTTCTTGTGCTCAGGATAGTCTTTATGCAGGTGCCCTTTCTCATTACAGTGAAAGCATCGAAGCCTAGATAACCTCGATTTGGAGCGTGATCTGAACCTAGCAGTGCCGCTGCTTTTCTCCTTGTTTCTGCCTCGTGTAACAATTAAACCAGCTTCTCCATCGCATCTGCTGAAACCTTATTCTGCAGTTCCTTCGAAAGCAAAGCGTCTTTAACATCCTTCAAAGCAATCGTGTCTCTACTATACAGCATGGTATCCCGAAAATTCTGAAACGATCTAGGCAACGAACATAGGAGAATCAGCGCCAAATCCTCATCTTCTATCTTGACTCCAATCCTCATCCAATTGAAATTAACAAGATGATCTTTTATCGGTGTATTTTCTGCCATCTTGAAAGTGTACAGACGTTGCTTCTGGTATAACCAATTAGTCAATGACTTCTTCATATACTTATCATCAAGCGCCTTCCACAAACTTGCAGCATCTTTCTCTGCGACAACCTCTCTCAAAAGCTCATCAGAAAGACTCATCAAGATTGCGCTATGAGCCTTCGCCATGATTTCTTTTATCTCCTTCTCTATTGATTTTTCAAGCAGGATATCTTTATCAATCGCACCTGCGCAGTTTTGCTGAATCATCATCGCCTTCATCTTTATCTTTCATAAGATGAAATCATTCGACCCATTGAATTTCTCAATGTCGAATTTCCCTGATGAAGACATCTTGAATCGCAAAACCCTAAATCCCAGAAAAACAATTTCTCAATAAACACTTATCATGAACAGATACCAAGGACCAATTAAGAAATCCAATCCAAGCTCTTGATATCAATTGTTGCGATCAAACAAGTCTAAAATAATAAACAAGAATAAGAAGATTTTAAGTGGTTATCGAGCCACGTAAAATCTTCTTGTTCTTGTTTGTTCTTTTAGACTTGTTTAATCGCAACACCAACTAACATTCAACTACTTTTCTTGGTTGAAGATTTTGGTTCTCAATGACTTATAATAAGGAACAGAGGAAGTAGTATTAACTAATGTTGTCATTTAGAGCTGTCAAAACCTAACCTGAACCAATAACCCGCCCAACCCGATTTGACCAAGAAAAGTAAACAACCCGAACCCACCCAACTCGAGACCCGTATGACACGTAACCTGAATGACCAGAGAATATTATAAACTAAAATTAACTTTTATTCAATAAAATCTACATTATTATAATTTTACTTATTCTAAATTATCATTTATCCAATACAATTTGTATTATTATTATAATTTTTTGACATTAATATTTTCTTTTGGTATATAAGAACAAAGATTTAAACCAAATGCATGTAAAGTGACTAAATCCATGTATTTTGGCTACCCATCCGTAGAGGTTGGGGTGCCCTTTCGGGCACTTTTTGACATTAATATTATTATTATAATTTTGCCTATTATAAATTATGGTTGAATTTGCTAAACTTCATTATATCAACAATAATTATAACCACTAAAATTAAATGAGTTATATGAATAATTTATGATAAATTTATAATTAGTAATTTATTTTTTAAAATAATGAATAAATAATATTACTTAATTAGTAATTTCTTTGTGATTTTATCTATTGGGTTCTACTATCATACTAATAATCTAAGTGGTACGGATTGTAATTCCATTTTCATTTTTTTAAATACTAATATTATTAATTAATTTATAATTTTAATTGAAGTAATAAAAAACATAAATTCAAATATTACATAATTAATATTTATGTGAATTATTATTTGATACACTATTAATAGAGTTTTTGTACTCCACAAACGGGTTAAGATGTTGACACATATTCCACATGATAATTAGTTATGTATTTAATATCCAAAATTAATATCAAATGGGACACATATCAAGTATTAACCATTTAACCTCACATATACAGTCTGCTAAACATTTTCCTGTAATGGGTTGTATAATGTTTCTACTTATTTGTAAAATAAATCGAATAATAAATATATTAAATAACTTTAAGTATTAAACTTAAAAAAAAATTTCTGGCAAAAAAGAACATTAAAAAATTTAATGCCGGCACAGAATTTTCCAAGTTTGAATAGCAAGAGTTTTTTTTTTTTTGGTACTAGAATAACAAGAGTTTAAAAGACTTCAAAATGTACATTTTAGGAGTAAGCTTAAGTTTTGCCAAGTCATCCAATTCGCTGGGCTACTTTTAGCTTAAGTGCTAAATTTTAATTATGTATTTTTTTTAAGTTCAATTTATTGTACATTATTTTACTTTAGTTTATTGTACAAAATAATGAGGATTAAAAGCAAAATTTTCTTATAATAAAATTTCTATATTTTGTTCATTAATTTGGGTGATAAGAATAATTAAATGTTATTATTATTATTATTATTATTATTTTGAAAACTTCAAGTTCAATACCAGGGGCACAACTGTTGGTATAAGGGTAAGATATACTGACGGAATGTTGTAGGTATACACCTATACCAATGGATGCCAACTCTCGAGGCGTTGGTATAGCCTTCAACGTTGACCATGGGGAGAAGGGGATATACTAACGGAAACTGAACTACCGACGCCTAAAATCCGTTGGTACATGTCAAGAAACTATTCCGGTGGTGCTAAAATCCGTTGGTATGGAGCTATACCGACGAGGGATATACCAACGGTAAAATTTTTGTCGGAATAGTACTTTTGACCGTTCAACGGAGTTTTAACTTTTACCAACGCTTTTTTGCCCGTTGGTATATGGCAATTTATTTGTAGTACCAATCCCTAATGTGGCAACACCGATTTTTGGAGAAGAGAGGTGGTGCAAGGATCCATTAGGTATAGCCAAACTGCCTACTAAACATGGATGGGCAGTACATCTCGGAACCTGGCTAGATTTTCCCATTATTCATAAGACCAAAAGGAAGATCAATATAAACAAGGTAATTGATCCAAACCTACTTCACTAATTCATAATTCTTGAGTGTAGGGCATGTCTTGAACCATGATGGCCCTATAGGACAGTGCTAAAAAAACAAAAACTCATGATCCTTCATGTTCCAAAAGTACCGAAAGATGAACTTAGGTTCATCCAGCTTTGGCTTAAGTCCATGGTTCAAAGTACCATAACAGTGAGCATTAACAAGTGAAGAAGGTCTAGTTGTTGCCAAGCTAGGAAAATATATCCAAGCCTATAGCCGCACCATCCACATAGGACCATTCGGTGCACCACACTTGTCTTCAAAAATGTTAAATAAGCTTCTGTAGATCGCACCGAGGACAAACTGCCCAAAAGTTAAACGCCACCTAGAAGCCATGATTTTTGCCAATCTAACATATTCTTAGTACAGTTTTTCGAAGGAGAGCATACCATGAATTTACTAATAAGGCATAACATGAAAGTTGTCAGTTCTTCTGCGCTCGAAGGTCATCACCAGTTCTTGCACATTCACCAATGAACACACCAAAAGTTGCTTTTACACTTCCTGGCATAGAGATGTTGAAGTCATTTTCTTTACTTGGCTAAATGTTCATGGCACTAGAAATCTCATCCCCATGGCAACGAAGACTAGTAAGTGCAGCGATGTCCATAAGGGTGATAAACATCAGCCCACAGGGGATAAGAAAGAAATTCCAACACTTGTTTTAGTATCAAGATAGTGCAGCCAATAGAGTGCCATCATAATGAAATTCATTCTTGGAAAGCAGAACGAAAGATATCAAGCCTTGCTCTTGCAACTGTGGCTTGCAATGCAGGATGATCCTGTCAGCCCAATCATGCCACTCCTTAGAACTAGTGCCATGATGGAGGTTTAGTTAGTCACCTATTCAACTACAGTCTTTGATTTGGAATTGAAGCTTTGTTCCTTGGTGTAGTGGAAAATGCCGCTTCACTTCTTCAATAGGTTTGTGGTTAAAGGAATTGGCAATGAAGTCACCAGTATACTCCAGCCGGTTATAAGTAATCTTTAGAGCATGTTGAATATCATCCAAAGACTTTTCAAGGGATTTCTGCTTGTTTTTGGTTACTTTACCATTCGCTACACCATTCTCTGCACCAGCTTTTGCACCAAATAGGAAGAGAATTTCGCTAGAATTTCTAGCAAATAATGGTGTCAAGCATTGGTGGTGCATGAAACAATAAAATTGCTGCCCTTATAATATAAAATTGAAGACAATATGTGGCAATAAAATTCTAGGGTTTCCATGCCCTTAATCGCATGAAATCGGGAATTTATGGCCTAAATGCTTGATTTGGCCAACATGCTTCAAAATGAAAAACACAATCTGCCACTTTGATTTTCGAAAACAGTAAACATAATTTTGTGGCAATTTTACAACATTGGTGCAAGAATTTAAAAGCTTGTGCGATTGCACCATTGGAAAACAAAATTAATTCGGCTAGGGTATTTGTCTAAGCCAACTAGTGCAATATTTTTGGCTTCAATACGATGTCGATTTTCCCTAGGAAAACTATCAAATAATCACAAGACAGTGGTCAATCCAAGTCCATTAAATTTTGGCAAAGTTGGATTAAAAATTGGATAAAGACTACCTTGTATAATTGTTAATTTTTCTTGAATCACCACTGATTTCGATTTGGATTGATTGGAAGTCGGTGTAGTTGCTTGTTTTCGTACAGAAGAACTTGAACCAACGTTTTTTTCCCTTGGATGAAGACCTTGGAGCATCATCAAGAGGTGTATCCTTGGCTGAAGAAGACCTTGTGCCTCGGCTATGGTTATTGCTACCATCTGATTGCTTATTTTCTTTCGGAGCCATTAAAATTTTGATGAAGCAAACGTTAGAGGAGAAAATTTCGATGAAGAGTAGGGAAGGAAGTCGACGTGCGATATGCAGCAAAGAGAAGAAGAGATTTTCGGCCTTAGAGGATGAAAGTAATTAAAACTCTATAATCTTAATTCTTTCTTATAAAGAATCAAGATTAGGGGGCATTGTTTATACCATAATTTACACCCAGGGTAATCATGTAATTGCACACAATCAAGGGTTTAGAGCTACTCTTGAAAGTCCTATGGATGGATGGATTTAATCCACTTTATGCCAAAGTCAAATAGGAAAAGAGTTGAACTTTGACTTTGTTTCCTTAATTTTTCCTAAATTAATTATGAAAATTAAAGAAACTAAGGAAATTATATGATTTTTATTTAAAATATATTTGGACCGCCCCATTTACTGTGTAAATTGAGGAAGATTCGGCCCATGCCTTTGAATTCCGATTCAGGCCTTCCCTGGATAAACTTTTGATAGTTTTTCAATCAAGGACAAGGGAATTAGGGTTTTGACTTCGAGTTTGAAGATGAATTATTTTGAAGTTTCATCCTTTACTAAATATGTTCAACAAGTTGTAATGAACATATTGTCCAAATCTCAGCTTATTTCTAGCTCGGAAGTAACTTTTCCCTGTTATGCAATTAAGGACAGAATTCAATCTCGGGACGATTTTTGCATGGCAATTTCACCATTAGCATAAAAGCTTAGTCTACATTGAATATAGATGCTATATGGAGAAATCGAGCCATGTTTGACATTTTTTGTAACTTTTTCATGGTTTTCAATTAAAGACAGTATGGCTGATTGACCCCGGTTTAAGCCATTTCCTTCATCGATTTTTCATGATATTGACATATGGTGCTAGTTGCATGGTATTGACCATAATTCAATGTTCAATTGATAAATTTCAAGTCTTTTGGCATTTGGAAGAAGTTTCATCACCATTTTGTCACTCCGCACTTGCTTTCACACCCATGTTGTTGCACCAAAGCTAATGGCTGCATTTAATTCTGAAATTTGACATTTAAATGTGATAATAATCACATTCCATAGTCCAAGGCATGCTAGAGTCTTTCTTGGCCGATTTGATGAAGTTTCCTTATTCAAATGGATTCTAAATTGAAAGCATTGGATGAAGTAGAGGCAAGGAGGAATCATTCTGAGCCGTCGAATTGTCAACAACCCTAGCCAACCCGCCCCTTATATAGAGAGCAGCAGCTGCAACGTTGCAATCCCCCTCCAAACACATCAACAACTTGCCCAGAGCAATCAACAAGCCCAAAGCTACTCTCAACTCTTCAAGTCTCAAGCTTTTACTTTTCACTTGTTAATCAAGAACTTCATCTTGTTAATCTCTTTTCATTTCAATCTTGCAATCTTACAAGACAACTCTTGTATTTACTTTTCTCTGCAATCAAAATAACAACAACTTGTTATTTTTCCTTTCATTTCAAGAAAATTACCTTTCAACAACAATCATTTATTTTTGAATCTGGAATCAATGATTTAAACACTTTCGTGTGACTTTGATTCAGTTCTTGCAAATCGCTTGGTATTTACATTTTGATGCACTCAAAGCGACATTTACTTTCCTCGCACCTTTTATCAATTTTTGCAACAAAATTGATTGGCATGCCAGTACCCTTCATCGCTGAAGTCTTCAAAGAGATTTTTGGTGCAACAATATTATATAAGAATAATTAGGGAATATTTCATCAATAATTAATCCCATTCTAAACCGTGTGGAACATCCTACCGTGTTTTCACATTTTCCGTTCTAATTTACTTCACATTGAAAACAAATTTTATTTATTACTAGACACGTTACCCACACTCTGCTAGGGGTAGTAGTCTAATTTTTATAATAAAATATTATGTGTGTTGAATTAAATAAAATATTAAAAATTTAATTGTAAAAAAAAGTTAAATTCAACTAATGAAAAAAAAAGTCAAAATGATTAATTAAAAAAATCAATAGCTATTTAAATCATGGATATGTTTAAAAGAAAAACTTGGATAAATACTGAACATATATGATCATCGTAACAATTAAACAAATTTAATGAGTATCAAATATTCTAACCACATTTAACCATATCATAAAATATAAAAATTGAAATTTGAAAGAAAAAAATATGATTTTTTTAATGATTTCATGATGGATGATGTGGATGTGCCACTCAAGCGGATTAATGGTTGAGAGATTAAATTAGTCAATTTTACAAATTTAAGTGACCGAATCGCGCAAACCTGACCTGACCCATGAGCATTCCTAGTGCAACGTAAGCGGATTAAATGTTGAGTGATAAAATAATCAATTTAACAAATTTAAGTTTATCCTTGTTCTATTCTTATGTACCTAAAAAAAAAGAAACTTAAGTGACCAAATCGCTACTTTTTTAGTAAGATGACCAAATCAGAAATTTACGTAAAGTTAAGTGATCAAATTTGTAATTTATCCTTTTTAAAATTTGCAAACATACAAATGACTTATATACCCTAAACAATTTTACAAAATTACCAAAATACCGATTAAGAAATGACAAAAAACCAACCATTAAAAAATGAAAAAAAAAACTATAATGGAGAGGGGTGGACTATTTTGTTAATTTCCCCCCTCTCTTTATATATGTTTTATAATTTTGACTATATTTATTTTAATTGATGCCTCATTTGGATCTATTTTTTAAATTATGATGAAATACTCTATTTCCACAATTAACTTTAAATATCATTTCATTACACATATTTTCACACTTTTTATGTGAAAGTGATTTTTTTATTAAATTACCTCAATGACTTCATTTTAATTGTGAATGATATTTACCAAATAATTTTAATTAAATTTCACTTATTTTCATAGGAAAATAACAATTCAACCAAATATATGAAAACATTCATTGTAATTTAATTTAAACTTTACAAGAAACAAACATTGCAAAGTAACTTTCCTAGGAGAAACTTTCATGGAAACACTTCTTCAAGAAAAGACTATCCACCATTTCTAGCTATTTTCATAGGAAACATCCACATGACCTCTAATAATGATACTTAGTACTCCCTTAGTTACTATTTTTAAGTCATAACCGTTGGTTCCTTTTTATTGTTGGTCCACTCTAATGTGCTAGAGGGGGGTTAATAGCACTTTTCGAAAGTTTTTGGCTTTTCTGTAAAGTATTAAAGACACTAATTCAGAACATACAGTTAACGACAGTAATGAAATAGAAAATAGACAAATTGTAAAAAAGCAGGTTGAAGTAAAAAAAAATATATGCAAAGAAGTTAACAGAAACTAAATAATGGAAACTGAAAAGATAAGCGAAAGATAAAACTGGAACGATGATAGGGATAATTTAAGCCTGGAAGGGAAATCTTATCTAATTAAGGTAATTTATGATTTAATTCCAACAAGCTATCCAAAGTTTTCATAATCTTTAGATATCAATGATTCATGTTACTTATGTCAAGAGGGAGATTAATTCTATGTTGGAGGGGTTTTAATTAATTGTTTTCTCTAATTTTCTTGATTGCTTCTTAGTTAATTTAACCTATTTGTTAGATTTAATTCAACTCTACTTCCAAAATTTTCTTTATTTTACTTTGTTTTTAAGAAAAAGAATAATAACCTATCTCTCTGTGGGATAGACCCCTACTTGCCCTAGCTATTTGTAGTTAGTAATTGTTGGGATTATTTTTATGATTTGCTGATGACCGATCACTCTCCATCAATTGTTGGTCCTACTGAATCATCTCTTCACATAGTGTATTAATCCTTTGATGTTCTTCTAGCAATATTTGTACCATATTATCCATACTTATTCTGTGCTTCATTCCTTGCAATTGGTTTGAGAAGAGTCTCTCCCTTGTTTCATCCAAATCAAACTGTGGCTCTAGCTCAAACGCAAAAGGAGTCTCTGGACTTAATGGCAATTGCTGATCACCCTGAGCTTCTTGTACATGTTCATCATCAGCTGCATTCCCCGCATTCACTTTTATTGGGACAATATCTTCATCAGCTATCTCAATGGGGATAGTCTGATGGTCACTTTCTTCTTGAATTTCTTCATGCACCCCTTCCATTGCTTCATGTCCTTCATTTCCATTGTTGTTTTTATCTTGATCCTACATCATTGAATTATCAACCTCAACGTCATTATGCTGCAGCTCCTCATTTGGCACAATCCGCGCGTTTCGAATTTCTTGACCTTGGATAGGGCAAGGCTCGTATCCTATTGCTGTACAGATTATTGTGTAAATCATATACAGTAGCATTCCCATAATCTTCATGTGAGGCTTGCATTTGTAAGTTAATCATACGTTCAATATCAGCATTATGATAAGGACAATGAGGGTGAGCATATCCAATTATACCACATAAGACATACCTTTTGTACCTTTTCATACCTAAACTCAGTCTATTAGAGGCTTCCAAGGATCAATTTTAACCTTGATTCTGAATAATCTTATGTCAGCCCAATCTACCTCAATGACCTCCCCTGCATGCTAAGCCATTAAACGAGTAGCAACTGAAGAATATTTCTGTTAGGACACCAACAATATTCAAACACAAAGAGTGCTCCCTGAAATATCCAAGGATTCGTATCCATAACATATTTGCCTTTCTATTTCATGCTCCGAGTGTGAAGTGAAATGCCTCGCATGCAATAAGAAAGCAATTAGACAAGCTGCACCTTCTTCCCTTTTCTCTTTTGAAATTTGAATCAGATTCTGAGCTGCTATATATCTGTACTCCAGCTACATTCCCTTGGTAAAATGTGTTTTCAGAGAGCTTTTTGAAATTGGATTACTTCAGAAATGGAGTAATTGATACGAATCTAGTTGTAATCGGTCCAAATCCACCTTTGAGGCCCGCCAAAGATCAACTTGAATCACCAAACTTCTAGACTTGTATGTCGACAATCTTCATTAAGTAAACCTCCTTCGTTCGTGGGCCTTAGATGAATAATTAGACCTGCAATTATCAACCTAAGATCACAAGATTCACAAACAATTAAGCAATCACAACCTAATTGTTTGCTAGGACTCTACAAGATTGAAGAACCCTAAAGTATGCTCAAACTAGAACAATGAAGCTAAGATAATCAATTTAGGTGTATAAACCTCAATTTTATTAATCAACTCAACTTATGTTTACAAGAGGGGGATGGTGCCTTTATATAGGCATCAAGTCGACATCCCTCCCCTAATCCTAAAGCCTTAAGGGCGGCAATACATAAAGGAAGGAACAAGGAAATAGCCTACTCCTTGTCCTACTAGGAAAAGTAAATAACATAACTTAATTAAGCAAGGATTGGACTTAGTCAAACAAGGCCCAACCCAATGTCTTCTAAACTAAATAAATAAAGCCCATATGGCCGAATTACACAATAAAGCCCCAATGCTCAACGATTGCAAGCAATGTGAGAAGCTTGGAATCGTTGGGAGTATTCTTGTCCTTAACGACTTCAAAGCTCTTCAATGGACTTCAAGCCTTCAAGATGAGTTCGAACAAAGCTTGTTAATGCATCTTTGAACTTCTTAGCTCTTGCTCTTGTCATCGGACCTAAAGGCAACTTCAAAGGATCAAATGGCATCTTCTTGATGATTTGCGATTCCATCCTCTCCTTTAAGCTTGTCCATGTATTCTTGCAGCCCTTGAACATCCTTGCCAAGATCTCCATTGTGTTCTTCATGTCCATGATAAGCCCTTGGGGTATCATCCCCTCTCCCTTAAAAAGGATTTATCCTCAAATCTGCATCACTATCAAACAAGGATAAGTCTAAAACATTAAAAGTAACAATTACATTGCCCTATTCACTAGGAAGATCTAGCTTGTATGCATTGTTGTTGATCCTCTCCAAGACTTGGAATGGACCATCACCGCGAGGTAAGAGCTTAGACTTTCTCTTTTCAGGGAACCTTTCCTTCCTCAGATGCAACCAAACCCAATCACCAGGTTCAAAGATGATCTCTTTGCACCCTTTGTTAGCAACCTTCATGTAGTGTTGTGTTTTCTTCTCAATTTGAGCTCGAACCCTAGCATGAAGATCCTTAACAAATTCGCCTTCCTTTGTCCATCCATGTCGATTTGCACACTCAAAGGTAAACTCAACAAATCTAATAGGGTTATACGATTAAAGCCATACACAGTTTCAAAAGGTGAATATCTAGTAGTGCTATGTATACTTCTATTGTATGCAAATTCAACATGAGGTAGACAATCCTCCCAAGTTCTTAAGTTCTTCTTAATCAATGCCCTAAGCAAGGTTGACAAAGTCCTATTAACTACTTCAGTTTGGCCATCCGTTTGAGGATGACAAGTAGTTGAAAATAACAACTTAGTTCCTAACTTAGCCCATAAAGTTCTCCAAAAGTTACTTAAGAACTTAGCATCCATATCACTAACAATTGTCCTAAGCATTCCATGTAGTCTGATAATCTCCTTAAAGAACAAATTAGCTACATTAATGGCATCATCCGTTTTAGTGCATGCAATGAAGTGTGCCATCTTAGAAAACCTATCAACAACCACAAAGATAGAATCTTTACCTCTCCTAAAACGAGGTAATCCTAACATAAAATCCATGCTAATGTGTGTCCATGGTTCATGAAGAATAGGCAAAGGAGTATACAACCCATGAGGTTTAGATGTAGGTTTAGCTTGCAAACAAACAATGCAACTAGAAACATACTTTCCTACATCATATCGCATCTTAGGCCAAAAGAAGTGTCTATGCAATATCTCATATGTCCTATCAACACCAAAGTGACCTATTAAACCCCCTTCATGTGAAACCCTCACAAGCACATAACGCAAAGAACAAGAAGGCACACATAATCTAGATTCTTTAAACAAAAATCCATCATGCTTATAATACTTTCCAAATCTAGAATTTTCACATGCTTTAAAGATTTCACCAAAGTAAACATCACTAGCATACAATTCCTTAATAAACTTAGAATCAAGCATGGAAAGTAAGACATACCTCCTTGATAAAGCATAGGCTACAACATTCTCCTTACCTTGTTTGTAGCGCACCACATAAGGAAAACTCTCAATGAACTCACTTCACTTAGCATGTCGTTTGTTCAACTTTTGTTGGCCTCTTAAGTACTTCAAGCTTTCATGATCGGTGTGAATCACAAACTCTTTAGGCCAAAGATAGTGTTGCCACGTTTGTAATGCTCTAACAAGAGCATACAACTTTTTGTCATAGGTTGGATAATTCAATGCAGCCCCATTCAATTTCTCACTAAAATAGGCTACGGGCTTCCCACCTTGCATTAAAACAGCTCCAATTCCAACCCCTGATGCATCACATTCAATCTCAAAAGTATTGTCAAAGTTAGGTAAAACAAGCAAAGGAGCATTAGTTAGTTTTTCCTTCAAGGTCTCAAATGCTTCTTGTTGTTCTTTTCCCCACTTGAATGGTGCATTTTTCTTCATCACACTAGTAATAGGTGCTGCCAAGGTGTTAAAGTCCTTAACAAATCTCCTATAGAATCTGGCCAAACCATGGAAAGATCTCACTTGACCAAAGTTTGTGGGGGTTGGCCAATCTTTGATTGCCTTGATCTTTTCCTCATCAACCTCTATACCTTGCGTAGAGACAACAAAACCAAGAAAAACAAGCTTGTTTGTGCAAAAGGTGCACTTCTTAAGGTTAGCATACAACTTCTCAACCCTAAGTACATCTAACACACAACGCAAATGCTCTATATGATCCTCTAGGTTTCGGCTATACACAAGTATATCATCAAAATAAACAACAACAAACTTACCAATATAAGCTCTCAAAACATGATTCATTAACCTAATGAAAGTACTAGGTGCATTAGTCAATCCAAAAGGCATAACTAACCATTCATACAACCCTAGCTTAGTTTTAAAGACAGTTTTCCATTCATCAACCTCTTTCATGCGAATTTGATGATCTCCACTCTTAAGATCAATCTTTGAAAATAAGCAAGCACCATGCAATTCATCTAGCATATCATCTAATCTAGGAATAGGGTGACGATACTTTACTGTTATGTTGTTTATTGCCCTACAATCAACACACATTCTCCAACTTCCATCCTTCTTAGGAACAAGCAAAACAGAAACTGCACATGGAGAAAGGCTCTCAAGCACAACACCCTTTTGAAGTAGCTCTCCAGCTTGCTTCTCCAACTCCTTTGTTTCTTCAGGATTTGTCCTATAAGCTGGCTTATTAGGTATTTGCACCCCAGGGATGAAGTCAATTTGATGTTCAATCCCTCTAATTGGAGGTAAACCACTAGGAATTTCTTCAGGAAACACATCTACATAATCACTCAAAAGAGAAACAATGTTGCTTGGAAGATCTTTTTCCAAGTGGTTAGTGCTCACAAGTGTGTTTTTAAGCAAAAACAAGATCAAAACAGAATTATTATTCAAAGCATCTTTAATCTCACTCTTAGTAGCTAACATACACTCCTTAGCAACTTTCTTAGAGCTAGCTTTCTTATCAATCAAAACAGCCTTGTTCTCATCGCAATTCACACTAGAACTAACATCCTTAACCTTTTCTTAAGCCTTAAATTGCGCTTCTAACCTAGCAAATTCATCCTTTACCTTTAATTGATCCTTTAAAGCTTCTTGAGGTGATAAAGGAATTAAAGTGATAGGATGCTTACCACACATAAAGGAGTACTTATTTGTCTCACCATCATGATGCACCTTGTTGTCATATTGCCATGGTCGACCAAGGAGTACATGGCATGCTTGCATGGGCAAAACATCACACAATACGTCCTCCTTGTACCTGCCCAAAGAAAGAGAAACTAAAACTTGCTTGTTAACCCTAATCTCCTCTCTATCATTGAACCATCCTAAACTATAGGGTTTAGGATGTTTAGTAGTGGGCAACGACAACTCCTTCACTAGGTACACACTAGCTATATTTGTGCAACTTCCCCCATCAATTATCACACTACTAGGCTTTCCACACGCATGCATCCTAGTATGGAACAAATTCTCTCTTTGATTGTGCACATCTCATTTAACATAGGCACTCAAAGTTCTCCTTGCAGCTAAACTTAAAAGTGCGGGTGTAGCACCATCATCATCATCCTCATCATCATGCGCAAATCCCCCCTCATCATCTCCATCACCACTAGATCGTAGGGCAAATTCTTCATCTTCACTCACAATCTCATCATGCTCATTCAGATACATAACCTTCTTGTTGACGTAATCCTTAGCATAGTGTCCATATCCTTGACACTTAAAGCACTTAACATGAGTCTTAGAAGAAGAACTTGATGAAGACTTAGAATCGGTTTTAGGACTTACTCCCTTTTACGCCACCTCCTTCTCCTTGTTGAAAGTTTTCTCATCTTTCTTGATTGGAGTTTTCTATGAGGCTGATGATGATGCAAAGCTCTTCTTAACACCATTCCTTTTGACTTGACTCTCGGCTTTCAAGGCATGTTGAAGCAATTCCTCAATATCATAGTGTTGTTTCATCTCCACTATGTCATGAATATCTCTATTCAAACCCGCCATAAACCTAGCCACAGTGGCTTGTGGAGCTTCATCAACTTCGGCCCTAGACATCAACAACATCATCTCCAAATAGTACTCATCAACACTCCTTGATCCTTTCCTCAAAGATTGCAAGCTTTGATAAAGAGAATTGATGTAAAAGCTTGGCACAAATCTCTTTCTCATGACACTCTTCAAATCAACCCAAATGTCAATAGGCCGCTCCAAAATCCTCCTCCTTGATTGCACCAATTGATTCCACCAATTTAAAGCATTCTCTACAAACTCAAGGATAGCAATTTGTACCTTCTTAGGTTCGGCAAAGGGGTGATAATCAAAGTACATGTCCAACTTTGACTCCCACTCCAAGTAATCCGAAGGTGACCCTCTCCCATTGAATTTAGGGATCTTATACTTGATGTTGTCTTTAGGCTCATCTCTTTCAATTCCCCTCCTAGGCCGCAAGTTCTCATTATAAGCTTGACCTCCAAGCTCTTGTTGCCTCAATCTCTCCATCGGGTCCACTCTAGCAATTTGCCTCGGTGGTGGAAGTTGAACTCTTTCATTGTTTGCGGCATTGGCTCTTTGTTGAGGAGGTTGAGCTTGTTGATTTTGTACCTCTCTTGCTTGTTGGGCATCATTAGTCAAAGCATCAAATCTAGCATTCATGGCATCCATGCATTGCATTAGGGTTTGCAACATAGTAGCCAAATCGGCTTGATTTCCCTCTTGTGATTTGTCTCCCATTGTACCTACACAAAGAACAAAGATTAGTTGTAAAAATCCTCACAAGAGTTGTGTGTGTGTATACCTTTGTGCTTTCGTGTTTGCACTCAACCTTTGGATTGGCGGTCCACTACTCTCTTAATGATCTCACAAGATTATGCCTTTTACTAGCTTCAATAGGCCTAATAAGAGCAACTTGATAAAGTGCTTCTTTCTTCTCGTGACCTACTTGAGGAACAAACAATTAGTAGCAAAATTTTTGTGAATCAAAGGAAAAGTGATCTCAATCCAAACCAAACCACTTATGCAGGCTCCTTATGTCGAATTCCTTCTCCAAAGTTGTTGCACAAAAACTCAATTCAAGCACAAATCAAACAATTCAAATCGATTAGAAAACCCTAGTACCACTTGAATCGAATTTTGAACCACTTGTCTCCAATAGGGTTTCAACCTGAAATTCTTCAAATTAAATCTCAATTCACAGCAAAAGCAACCCAAGAATCTCAAACAAACAATCAATTAGAGTTAATTGCAACCAATTGAATCAATTGCACAAGATAAACTCTAGTTCTCAAATTCCCAACTCAAAAACCCTAGTTTTTGCAAAAAAATTGATAACACCACAGATTTTCTTAATTTTTTTCAATATTTTTCCCAGAAAGATCACAGTAAAAGAAGTCTAGATCTCAAATTTCAAAGGTTTCCGAGCTCAAACGAATTCAGAACAAAATTCACAAGTTTCTAGTTGAATTTTTTTATTTTTTTGATATTTTTTGATATAACTACTAGTTATAAGGACCTCAAATCTGAAATTTCAAAGCAAACGGAGTTAAGATGAATCCACTATGAATTTTTGAAGTTTCTGAATTTTTGAATTTTCAAGAAGATGGATGAAGATGGATAAACAACTTGATGATAGATGAATAGAAGGATAAATTTACCGATTGAAGATGATTAACCTATGCTCTGATTACCAATTGATATGAATCTAGTTGTAATCGGTCCAAATCCACCTTTGAGACCCGCCAAAGATCAACTTGAATCACCAAACTTCTAGACTTGTATGTCGACAATCTTCATTAAGTAAACCTCCTTTGTTCGTCGGCCTTAGATGAATAATTAGACCTGCAATTATCAACCTAAGATCACAAGATTCACAAACAATTAAGCAATCACAACCTAATTGTTTTCTAGGACTCTACAAGATTGCAGAACCCTAAAGTATACTCAAACTAGAACAATGAAGCTAAGATAATCAATTTGGGTGTATAAACCTCAATTTTATTAATCAACTCAACTTATGTTTACAAGAGGAGGGTGGTGCCTTTATATAGGCATCAAGTCGACATCCCTCCCCTAATCCTAAAGCCTTAAGGGCGGCAATGCATAAAGGAAGGATTAAGGAAATAGTCTACTCCTTGTCCTACTAGGAAAACTAAATAACATAACTTAATTAAACAAGGATTGGACTTAGTCAAACAAGGCCCAACACAATGTCTTCTAAACTAAATAAATAGCTAATCTAAGATAGAATTAAGGCCCATATGGCCAACTTACACAATAAAGCCCTAATGCTCAACGATTGCAAGCAATGTGAGAAGCTTGGAATCGTTGGGAATATTCTTGTCCTTAATGACTTCAAAGCTCTTCAATTGATTTTCAATGGACTTCAAGCCTTCAATATGAGTTCGAACAAAACTTGTTAATGCATCTTTGAACTTCTTAGCTCTTGCTCTTGTCATCGGACCTAAAGGCATCTTCAAAGGATCAAATGGCATCTTAATGGCATCTTCTTGGTGATTTGCGATTCTATCATCTCCTTTAAGCTTGTCCATGTTTTCTTGCAGCCCTTGAACATCCTTGCTAAGATCTCCATTGTATTCTTCATGTCCATTATAAGCCCTTGGCGCATCAGTAATGCTTCAATTCGTAAACTTGGTTTAAATATGGCTTGAAGTCAACTATAATGTTTATTCTAATTCGTAAACTTGGTTTAAAATCCAACCCAGTCGCCGTAATTCACAATCTCAATAGTAATCAAGAGCCAGCCAACAAGCAAGGATTTTTTTTTTTTTATATTTTAAGTAAAGAGAGGATTTAGGTTTCCTACGGTATTACTAAATCTTTAATCAGGATTTTGGTTAAGAACAGAGGAAAAGGAACTAGCAAAAGGTTGAAGAAAACGACAGGATTTCTGATCCTGCCAAGGAAACATCAGAATCCTCCCATCCCATATTAAGGTTTATTCAGGCAGGGCCTCCGGAGATTGTTTACAAGTTCAGGCATTGCATTGGGGTTACAATGAAGGTCCTTTCAAAGGGCATGCCCCCACTGGAGATTTGGTAGAGTTCAGCTGCCCTTTCCTCAGGAACACAAGGTAGATAGCAGCTCTTCAAAAGTAAAACCAATATCATTGAAATAATACAGAGGAAAAAATAACAACAATAAATAAATTCTTGTAATGCTTTAATGGAGCATTTCAGTTCAGTGTGCTTATGTTTCCTTGTCTTCTTTTCCATATTTCATTCATAACAACTGCAAGTATTTTGGATATTAATTCCTGCGAATTTGTATGAGATTGTGAACAGTATCTATAGCATTTCTATCATTGCCAATTCCTTTAACAGAAACAGAAACACCATTTTATATACTAGTCGTCAGTCATGTCAATATGCCAATTAACACACATCTTATATACTAATCACACATCTTATATACTAATCCTCTCCTGTCAGTAGCATGAGCTCAAGAGTAGACAACAAAAATGCATACAAAGTCAGATTTTATTACAGATTACTTAAAAACCATACATTCGGACACCGATGACAACAAAGTAAAACTGCATCAACCATTATCCTTTCACCTCAAAGCGATCACAATGAAGAAGAATCAAACAGAGACATACGAGAGCAGTATGGTCATCACAAAATTGATCTATTCTTTTTCTATTAATTTGTTAATTGAGAAATTATTTAACAAGAACACTTACATTTTGTTGTCAAAAGTGTCATTCTGGGAGGTCTAGATGGGGTATATAAGGTATTAAGAGAAGTAATGTACTATAGTTAATTTTACTGTGCCCATGGCAGAGAACCTCGATAAGGAGCAATCCCACAATATCTAAACAGGCCTTCAATTTCAGGGCATCCATTAGGATATGGGATTGATCGATGGAAGGGATCACGCCCTACCTTTTTCCTCTTAAGTGATCCAATGCATCCATATGGATCTTGTTGAAATTGAGTCCTCACCAATGCCTCGCCTTTTAAAGCTCCTTCACTTGAAGTTGGTGAAGCTGGGGTGCCTACATAGAAGAATTGGGACTCCGGAAAACCAATGGCTGAGCGATGCAAGTGTGCAAATCTTTCTTCCTTGAAATCATAGCTTACAACCTGGTTCAAATGCAATATGACAACCATGAATTTTCTTTCCAACCATCACTTATTATAAATATATAAACTTAACAAGAATTTATTCTAAAATCAAATATATATACACATACACACACAAAAAATGCAAGCCAAGAACATTAAAGGTAACATGAGGAAAAACCATTGGAGTTACATCCTCATCACCATAGTGTATAAATCCAGAGCAATCCTCTATAACTATTAGCATAAACAGTAAGCATGATACTAAGGTCAAGTTAGAGACTATATTCAGAGAGCAACGGTTTCTTTATGCCTCACTGTTCTTTGGCACATTGGGATTGGTAGAAATGATACCTCCATCATGAGCTACTTGACAAAAGGGAAGGACATCTAATCATAAGCTTCTTAATGGAGCAATACATACTATTGATGCTCAAGGACACATGTCAAACAATTTCTTCAAACAGGTGAAGACATGTGACCTCAAGGCACTAAGGGCTAGTTTGGCATGAATGTTGCACTCGTTTTAAAAGAAGTGTTTTAAAAAAGTGCTTTATGAAATTGCTGTGAAAAGTGTAATATAAGATTTTTAAGTGTTTGGCACTGCTCTGAAAAAGTGCTGTACACTACAGAATTAAAATGCCTCAAATGCACTAATCAAATGCAAAAACACCTAACCAACAAGTAGTTAGTTCAAGTGGTTCGGCACTTGTTCCCCTTAAGCGAGGTCTCGAGTTCAAGACTTGTGAATGGAGAATTGTTAGGAGAGCTTTACCCCCATAGTGGGTCGACCCAGCTCGAACAAGGTTAACTTGTAAATATACCAAAAAATGCAAAAGCACCTAAAATATAACTTTTCAGGTTAGCTGGGCTTTTGCTGTCAAAATTAGCTTTTAGCACAAATGGCAAATTGTTTGGAACTTCATTAGAGGTTAAAGCTGCTTTATGGCACCCAAAAGTCACACCAAATGAGCTCAATTGCAAAAAAATGCTATCAAAGACACCAACTTAGAAATCAGACTAATGAACCCAAGTTTGCCCAAATCCAATAATATATTCAAGTCCATGCAACATAGAAGTTTATTTATTTATTTATGTTTGGTGAAACATGCAACAAAGAAGTTGGCTACCTTGATTAACTTCTATTGCAACTTAGTGGCTAGGTTGAGGTCCCCAACAAATGTGTAAACCCACTGGATATCTTTCTGAGTTAATTATCAAGGAGTATAGTAGATCAGTTTGACCTGAACTGTTTGCAGAATTTTATTTTATTTTATTCATTTATTATTTTTTTGTACTTGAATAACCAAAATGTTTGCGGTGGCCACAACCTTACTTGTCAGGGTATGTTTGTCATGTTAAATGACTCTATCATTGGAATGAAACCATAATAGTCATCATGTGTTGCAATTGGGTACTAAGACTAGGCGGATTAGCTAAACAGAAAATAAAGACAATTTAAATATGGCCTTCCTCTTCGTTCTTTCACCCGATATAAACATGTCATAGGAAGGAGGTGGAGGGGAAAGAGAAAGAAAAACCAAAAAATGCAGAATGGCTCAAGTAGAATTTGCTTACAGTTATATTTTGTGGGTATGTCCCAGTAAGCTCTCGAAACCGACAAACACTGAAGAGAAGATTCTCGAAGCTATCTCTTGCATGCTCCTCTGTTAATGCCCTCCACTTCACACTTTCTTCCTTCCCTGGAAAACAATCAAATATAGTGAAAATGAGACTCAGATAACTTGAAGCCTTCATGCTGCAGAAACAATTTCATGGACATATTATAGAACTTCACTAGACAATGGAAATTGCAGTGGTAAACTCATTGTTTATAGATCAAGAGATCAAGGGAGATCTTTACTGACATAAGGTATAATTATTAAAATAACAGCTTCAACAAAGACAACTTTAAATTACTTCTAAGCGATATAATAATTAGTATGATACAAACAGCTCTGGTGAGCAACAATTGCTTAAAGAAAGAGCAGAAAGCAGTACTTCATGCTTCATTTCTCACTTTTTGTGATATTTGCTGCCTGGAAATTAGCACTACACAAAATACAGAATGCAGTTACTTTTGAAGTTTCTTTCTTGTTGCTACTATGTTTTCCATTTAAAAAGAAAAGAAAGAAGCCTCAAATCAACATAAACATCTCTCACTTGTTAGATTTCTGTTGCAAATTTAGAATATCGTAGAGGATTGTCACAAGCTAAAATTAATTTTACCGCTTCAAACATCCTGTCAGGTGACATTCCAGTCTAGAGTGACTACAAGTAATAATACAATACAACCAGCATTAACAACAAAGCTACATCCAGTTGCTCACCAAATTTTCATCTGCTTAGTTATAATGAAGAATTCGAACTGAAATGTACATACATAAGACAGGAAGATTTAAGTTGAGTTACTTAAATTAGACCTCGAACCTACTAAGTACAGAAATCTATAAGAGAGCATCAACTGCTTACAACAGATGCAAACTTGTATAAGATAAAAACAAAGCTAACCACTGGAATTAGATAATTTTTCATTTGTTGATTCCAGGAAAATATGGTAGGAGTTTCTTAAGGAGTGAAATGAAATTGTTAGCATGATCCTAGTATGTCATACTAGTTGAAAATCGAATCAAGTCGGCCAACATGACATCATCGACGATATATAAGACATAAATACCAGGGTGAATTTATGCCATATTCTGATAAGTATTTATACATCTGACTAGTTTTGTTGATAGGTCACGTGCCCCATAATATTCTTGTCTGTAATACCTAATTGAAGCAACACCTTGAAAATCTACTAATTGAACTCGCCCTAATGCCCTAAAGAGGCTGTGAAATTGGAATTAATAAATCATGAACTAACTAATACAATGGCCAAAAGAAAACTTACTGGAACAAGTTGAAGCTATGCTTATGAAATCAGTAAACATGGTATTGAATACAATATAACAAATCTATGACCCATAACTCAATCAGTACACTCAGAGTATATTGTCAAGTTTACATTTCATCCTAAATGAAAAATTTTGAAATATAAATGAGGTGCAGCAAGAGACCAGATAATGAAGAAAATAAGAAAATCAAATAAGTGAATATACCAAACCATCCTTGGGATTCAGCAACTGTCCAGTAACTCTGCGCCTCACTTCGAGGGCCAGCATCTTTTCGAGTTTCTCCACCGCTAAACAGAAGCAAAGCCTCACCATCTCTTGCTGTACTTTCTACCCCTTCCTTTATGTGAGCCAAAAAAGTAGCAGCCTGACCTGGATTCTTCTGATAAGACTCCAAAAACCAAGAATCCTCCTTATCAACTTTCCCACAACTACTACTTGTATAAACCGAATGCCCAGCAACCATCACAAGATTCTTAAGCTTGGAAAATGGATAGTTATTATCAAATCCATCGTCTAGTTTCCTATAATTACTCAGCATTCTATAGTAGTGCTCATATAGAGATAAAACTATGAGGATTGTGACCCCAAAAGACAAGGAAATGAAGAAAACAAGAAGTGGATGTAGCTTGTAATAGTAATGAAGCCGGTTGGCGAACGACTTGATCATTCTAACGGGGTAAAATGGTGAATTTCTAGACCTTCTATTTCTTTTGATAGTTCCTGATTCTAGATCAAAGTCACCCCTTGGATATGCATTGAAGGACTTGGGACTGTTTGACCCAAAAGGATAGTTATTCATGATAATACAAATCCAGCTGGAAAGTTTCGAAATTTACGTAAACTAAGCATACCCAGAGAGGTGATTGGAAAGATTAAACAATAGAGAAGATCATCTCATTTGATTCAATCCCATAAACTCAACCATAAACTAGGATCTTGATCAACAAACTTACCGTCGTTTGGCAGCTTAGGCAAGTAAAAATGAATTTTCAGGTGTAGACACCTGAAATTTGGGGATTTCAGATTAGTGATAAGAAAATTATCCTGAATATCCAAATGGCAGAATGATCCCAAAGAAGAAGATTTGAGAAAGAAAAAACAGAATGGAGAAATTTCGAAATTGTTATCGGATTGGATTAAAGAGTTACTCAATCTCTCAAAATCTCACAGGAATCAAATTCTCGACTCTTTTCAAGAATAAAAAGACAGAAAAATTCATGGCCACCGCGGGACGATTTCCGGCAGGCCGATAGGAGAGAGAGAGGACGTCGGGCCAGGAGAGGAAAAGAAAGGAGGAGAAAAGAGAAAAAGAAAAGGAAAAGGGGCAAAAAAAGGCTTTAACGGCACCGTTTTGAGTTTTAGTTTGGATTAACATCAGACTTGTCCGGTATATTTGTACTCCCTTCAATTTAGTCCATGTTTAATTGCTGAACTTTATTGATTATTTTTCTAGTTCTGCAGCATGGTCTCTTCTTTAATCTTTATTGCTTAAAGGTCCATTTTCTATACAATTGAGTCCTTTAGGAACCGTTTGGTTAGGAGAATCTCATATTCCCATTGAGGCAAAGATTTCGGCCTCAAATTACTCGGGTATCATATTCGTGGGTAAGTGCCTGAACTTTATTGATTTTTTTTTCTAGTTCTGCTTGATGGTCTTTTCTTTATGCAATTGACTCCCTGATTTGATTTTTAACTCTGATTGATGCGTATGGCTCACATAAGGTTTATATTCTCTACAATTGAGTTCTTTATTGGCCGTTTGGTTAGGAGAATCTCATATCCCCCCCCCCCCCCCACCACCCTCATTGAGGCAAAGATTCTGACCTCAACTTACTCGGGTATCACATTCCTAGGTAAGTGCACTTTTCTATTTGGTTGAGATTCCACTAATCTTTTATTAATGTGTTTGGTTAGCCAAAATCTTACATTCTAAAAAGTGACATATTATTATAATACCCTCCTATATTAGCTACTCTAATTAAAACTTGCAATTTAGACTATTTACATAAATCTTAATATACAAATTACTAAAAATGAACTCACATAAGCAATGTATTAATACACAAAAAAAAATTCTAATTAAACATAACATGCATAAATAATCAACACTTTCAGTTTCAAAATTTTTATACATCTACTTCAAAATTTTTATGCATCTACTTCATCGTCATACTAATCATATTTTCATCCTAATCATCAAAAGTTCATACTAGTCTAAACATCATCTTGCTATATTATACATATTCTCCAAGTCTTTATATAGGAGGAAAGTTTTTCCTCGAATCCATGCACTAGAAGGATGTTCCTGAAGAAAACAATGCTCATTTATTACTGCAATATATTTGTTCAAATAAGCTAATTATCTCTAATTTACAAGTAAAACGTGGACCAAGCCCACGACGGAAAAATCTTGTGGAAGTGTTGCTTGGAGGCATGTTGAAGGTGGGAATCCTGCTAGGTGCTATTTTTGGGAGGGACAACTTGCTTGGAGGTTGCTCCTAAACTCAGAAGTAGCATCATGGCAGCAAAGAGAAAGAATCTCAGTTGCAACGTTGACTTACTCAGCTACCGGGAATCTCAACGACTAAATAAAGTTGGCAATGAATTGGACTTATGACTCCTACAAGCAATGGAAATTCAAAGGTGTAGAAAATATGGTTGTTCATATACTCGATTCGAAAGTATCTCCGCCCAGACCACAACACCACCACGACAGAGTTGGTAAAGCACGTAACGGGAACAGTTGGAGAAACCCAGTGGTATTAGCCATTAACCGAGCAAAAGGGGGTCTATAAATAATTTTAGTCTTCACTCCAAGAGCAACAACAATGATCTCAGGAGCTCTCCTCTATTCTCCTCACCATTTCAAATTCATTAATTGATTGATTTCTTTCCCTTAAAGTTGTATTCCCATTTTCTTTCTTCGAATCCATTTTTCACAATGAATTCCCATATGTTCTATGTTGAATTAATGGAAGAAAAGAAAGTTATTCACATTATTTGTTAGTTTATGCAAATCCCTTGTTATTGTACTCCAAAAACAGATCTGAAGAGAGTACTTCTCATCTTCTTTTTCAACCTGATTCTATTGTGGTACCCTCTTTACCACAAAACTGTCCTTACAAAGCACTGCCAAATTAACTTTTGCTGTAACTCCAACCCAAGTATAACCCTCACTCGAAGAAAGGGGCCAGCACAAAATCCATTGGCCCGAGATCAGTCCAAGTCCTTCTGTCGCACAAAAGGCTCCCCACAGCTCTTAATAATATCATTTTGTGCTTCTTGTTGGAATTTGTTTCATTGGTTTGATGTTCATTGCTACCTCTTGCATATATGCATTTGTACAGTTTCCACCTTTATATTTTTTATAACTATTTCTTTTTTATTTTAGGAAAAATTACCTTTATAGAAGTCAATCTTAGTGAAATTATTGTACTATCTTTTTTAGGGATCACAAACCTATGGTGCTTGAGCACCCCCTTCTATATGCGCTAGGATTGAGCAGAGGTAGATTGAGGCTGAGAAAACATACCAAAACAGATGGAAGTCGACTTAAGCGATGCAGATGAGGCGGTTTGGTGGATAAGTAAGTAGTGGAAGCAGTTTAGATGGTTTTATCAGTCGGTAGTCGGTGCTAAAGAGATAGGACCTAAAATGGCCGACAAACCAATGGTTGATACATATAATACGTTTTTTATAATTTTATTTATATTATACATATATTATTACATTTTGTCTTAGCCCAAATGAAATTTAAGTTTTCAGGCCAAATGAATTTTAAGTTTTTGACCCAATCCAAAATTACAAAATATAAAGTTAAAAATCCAAATAAAATTCATTATTCCAAATTTTAGTATATAATCTCTTTGTTCTCTTCTCCCTTAGTCTCTTTCGATCTCAACTCTTCCCAATATCCGCCGTGAGTCGTCCAATGAATCCACAAACCAACTATGTTCAAGTAAACACCTAACCCAAGCTTTTCTTCATCAATATTAATCACCAAACATCCCCAACAAAAAATCTCAAAAACTGAAACCCCGAGCTTGAAAGTGGTTTCTTTAAGATAGTGTATGTGTTTTCATATAATCATGTTGATTGTTCGTTGAATTATTTGATAGGGTAATCTATGTGTGCTTATGTGTTTTCATATATGTTGCATATATGATATATGATTATATGATTTATGATAATTATCTTGGAATTTAAGTCCAGGGGCGGATCTTGACATATAAGTTTGAGGGGTCATATAAATTACTTTATGTAAAATTAAGTGTTGGCGGGGTCAAATTTAAAATTTTGGACTACAATTACATATAAATCTATGGACTACTATGCAATTTTTCCATTTTTGGGGGGATTACTATGTAATTTTCCATTTTTTTGGGAGGCCATGGCCCCCTCAATGCCTAACATAGATCCATCTCTGATTTTAACTTTCTCATGCTTTTGTTGAGATTCAAATAATTGGTTTGATGATTTCGTTTTCTTTTTTCTTTCTTCTTTTTTTTTTAATTTTATTATTATTTATTTAAGGATGGCTAAGGTTCATATTAGCTTTGGAACCATTATGACCCAACCACTAAAAATTTCTTTTCAAGCCTAAGTGGAGAGTGGGTTGAGGTTGAATCCTATCAAATAATAGTTCAAACATATGAAGATGCAAGAAGACTGTAGACACCTCTTTTCGGATTTGCAAATATCTTTTCTTTTCAACCCTTTCTTAGGCTGCCTTCAGTTTCAATTTAAGCATTTCTTAAACATTTTTTATTTTTAATTCTATTCCTTTTGGAGCTCAAGTGATAATTAAACTAATTTGGGATTGATTAATTCTTAATTAGTCCAATTAGTTTTATAATTGATTGGTTCTTATTAAGTACAATTAGTTAGCTTAATATTAGTTCGATTAGAAGTCAAAAGTCATGAAGTACAATTGATTGGTTCTTATTAAGTACAATTTGGGGCCTTGAAAGAAATGAAATTAGGAAATGAACTTTGGAAGTAAGATAATTTTCATTAGCATTTACAAAAAATAACAATACAAAAAGAGTTTTGACTTTAATTGTCATTGCAAAAACTTTAAGATTACAAAGCGGGAACGTGAGCACTGCAAGTTGTTGTTGCCTTCAATTTCTTTTTATCTTGGTTACATGATAACTTGTGGTCACGTGGCCATTCCTTTGACTCCATCCGTCTCACCTTGGGCTTTGGATGTCGAAGTGTGAAGAAAAATGGAATTTATCTTGGCTTCGCAAAAGGTCATAGGTTGTTGCTTATTTGGTCCCAAGACATAGTGTGAAATTGACATTAATATAGTGATGAGCTTGGCCTGTCAAGATGCTATCGTTCCCAAAATACAAAATTAATAGCAATCAAGGGCTTTCGATCAAATCGTTAGCAATCAAAGTAGAGTCCGCATCATCACCAAGGGCTATTCGATCAAGTAAGAGCACATGATAAATAAAAATGAGCTAATGAGCTAATATCAGTAGCACAATGCAATAACAGGTACATGATTCGCTCAAACAAAGGACAAAGAGAGAAAAGCTTTACTCACGGTTATAGCTAAGCATGCAAAAATCCCATGCAATGCAATTCAGAAATAAAAATGCATTCAGCCCTGTAGACACCCGTTTTCAGCCAGTATCCTCTAAAGTAGTCCGAAATTTGCACTAAAGGGCATTTAGGGCGATTCATAATTTTCTGGGATATTTTGATAGAATTGCATCTTGCATAAGCCTTTATTTCATTTTAACTACACTTTTAATGTTGCATTAGCATATCATTTTTGCATTGCATATTGATTTATCCATCGTCCCTTTATTTCATTTCTTTTTACTCAAATGCATTTAAAGGGTCCAAGGCTATTTTCCTTTGGGTTCTTACTTTGGGGTTTCCTTTTATCTTTTATATTGGATCTCCCTATCAACCTTGGGCAATTGATCTTGGTAGTAACCTTTGGGCCTTTGAGAAAGTCCACTTTTGCATTCTCAAATGAGAGAACATTGTTGAAAGTCCGATGGGTTTCATATACTAACTCAAAAGGACTATCCCATTACATGGCATTCATGTGTTACTCTTCATATTTGCCTTGGCACATCAAATTTCATTATCATTAGCATAAATAGGATTTGCATTTCTTACTGATACTTACAAATTTCATTACAACATTGTTAGTATTCAAAAATACCAAAAAAATGAATGAGAAATTGGAAAAAATCTCAACACAAAAATACAATGTACCGCTTTTTCTTTATGCTTCTTTTCTATATTTCACAAGGTTTAAATGACTTCAAACGAGCTCAAGACAGCCTTGGATGGATGTTTGGACAACCTGCAGATACCAGGCAAGCAGACCAGAAGGATCAAAAGGACAGCACATCCAAGCATCTAGAATCGAAAAATTAGGAGCAATATCAAAAGGAAGAGCCATGGCAATGAGTTTTGCACAATGCAACCAAGAAAGTTCGAAGGCAATTGCATATACAGATCCAACAGCAAAAGGCAGCAAAGCAATTCAAGTCAAGCATATTCAATGGCCAAAACAATCATGAAGAGGACAACCATGACAGGCACTCCAAATCAGAACAGAAGATCTCAATAAATAGTCTATTTTAGTCTCAATCACAACATTAATTGTTAGCCTGCATACTTGCATCCCAATTGCATATTCTTCAATCGTTTTACATGATCACAATCACATCTCAATAGGTATTTCCATTTCATATTAGCATTTGCATTAGGATTCATACTAGGCATTACAAACAACAAAAGACAGCAAGCACACATATGCATTCATTGTCAACAAACATACCACTTCACCATTGGAGGTCACATATTATCCATTCATATTCACACATAGGCTTTCTTTGCAAAATTTCATTTTAGCGTTATTCAGCATACCATAAAAAAAACATAACATCTTTGCAAGATAGTTCATTGCCTAGATGACCAAGTCAATAAAAGTCTGTTGCCTACAACTTACTACAAAGTTCACAATGCCAAAGAGTGACCGATAGCACTTAAAGCCCAAATGACTAGGAAAACAGCAAGTCAAGCCACATTTTCTCAAATACAGTCAACAGTAAGGAATTCAACCAATTTCAGCCAACAAATCCCCAATTTTAGTCAAAGAGAGGAAAAAGAGAAATTACCTTCAGTAAAAACTCTCAAACCAGCTCATCGTTCTCATCTTCCACCTACAAAAAGACAAATGCAGTTAGAGAAGAGAAAATTGAAGAAAAAAGAGGGAAAATAAAATTACAACTAGCAAGAAAAACAAAAGAGGATGACTCACTGCAGAGGACAGCTCACCCAGCTCCATATCCTCGAGCTTTCACCTGCACCAGAAGAGACAAGGAGTCAGTGGTTATCTGGGGAGAAAGGAAGAAATTAAGGGGATAAGAAGGAGTCTAAAACATGTAAAAGGGGGGGGGGGGCTGATTCTACACATTTTACACAGAGAAGCACAAAAACTCTCTCTCCCATTTTTTTCAATTATCCTTTGGCGCACAAACGCCCAACGGGAAAAACACACTACCTCCTCCACTCTCAGACTCAAAAAAATGGTAGCTTTTCTCTCTTCTGTCAAAAAGGGAAAAAAAAACACTTTAAGATACAGACTCTCCCGCTGAAGAAAAACTCTCTTCAAACTCACAACCTCAGAAGCACACAAGAACTCTCTACACTCTCTCTCTCTTGAAACTCATTAGCTTTAAGTTAGAAATCCAAAAGAAGAGAGGCAAATGGTTTAGTAAATTGTAGTCAAGCCTTCCCTGGGGTCGGAAGATGGGTCTCGGTTTAAATTAACAAAGGGATTTGATAGTAGGATAAAAGGGGAGAAGCATACCTCGAAGCCACGGTGAATCAATGGCTTAATTTGCAGATCGGAAGGAGGCCTTTCGACACTGCAAAGGCTCATTTGAGGGAGAAGGAGGCTCCGTTCCTTGAAACTAAGGCCGAGGATGGTTTCGGCGGGCTGGTAGGAAGAAATCTGGAGCTTTTGGGTCCCTTTGAACCTACGACAAAAGTCAGGCGCAGTGGAGCCACCATAGGCGATTCCCGGTGATGGTGTAGCTAGGCGGCTAGGCTTTTAAACGATAGAAAGGGTTTGAAGAGGAAGGAGGAAGCTTAGGTTTTTATACTGCCGTACAACTAAGGCTGAAATGGCGTCGTTTGCTACAATCATCTAAAAAGTTTCGGATTTCAGGTAGTTGTTTCAACTTTATTTCTATTTAGTCCTCAATTCAGTGCATTTAGTTTGTAATCAATGTATTTAGGTCCTGAAACTTGCAAGAGCTTATATTTTGGTCCCTAATTTTGGTAATTCTGAATAGTTAAATCCTCATTTGGAAGTTTTGCTAATAATTTGGTAATTTATTTTACTAATCATGTGAAAAATCAAAAGTATATGTGATAAATCATTTTGCATCCATATTTAAATACCTTTAAATGTTGATTAAATGCATTGTCATTTGAGAATAATGAATTGGACCAGATGATGGAACGATTAATTGGGATTTTGACAATCTTTGTCAGTCTCAATTCGTCCTTTCTAGGCTTGAAACATCTAAATGGGGGTCTTACCAATCAAGTGGAAGGTGCCCAAATAGTGTTTCTCGTATAATCACACGGTAAACAATTTTTCAACCGGAATACATGCATCATATGCATCCATAAACACAGTCAAAGGCTTAATTCAGGGAAATTAGCTAAAAGCTGTAAAGACTTAATTCAGGGTAATTAAGTAAAATCAATTAAGGACTTAATTCAGGTTAATTAAGTAAATCAAGCAAAGACTTAATTCAGAGTAATTAAGTAAAACAGACAAAAACTTAATTCACGGTAATTAAGTAAAACAAACAAAGACTTAATTCAGGGTAATTAAGTAAAATCAGTTAAGGACTTAATTCAAGGAAATTAAGTAAAAGCAGTTAAAGGACTTAATTCAGGGAAATTAAGTAAAACCAGTCAAGAACTTAATTCAGGGAAACTAAGAAAAGCAGTCAAGGACTTAATTCAGGGTAATTAAGTAAAATCAGTCAAGGACTTAATTCAGGTTACTAAGTAAAAGCAGTCAAGGACTTAATTCAGGGAAATTAAGAAAATCAGTCAAAAACTTAATTCAGGGTAATTAAGTAAAACAAGCAAAGACTTAATTCAGGGTAATTAAGTAAAACCAGTCAATGACTTAATTCAAGGAAATTAAGTAAAAGCAATAAAGACTTAATTCAAGGTAATTAAGTAAAATCAGTCAAAGACTTAATTCGGGGAAATTTAGTAAAAGCAGTAAAGACTTAATTCAGGGTAATTAAGTAAATTTAGTAAAGATTTAATTCAGGGTAATTAAGTAAAATCGGTAAAGTACTTAATTCAGGGTAATTAAGTAAATCAAGCAAAGACTTAATTCAGGGTAATTAAGCAAAACAAGCAAAGTCTTAATTCAGGGTAATTAAGTAAACACAGTAAGCAAAGACTTAATTCAGGGTAATTAAGTAAACACAGTCAGCAAAGACTTAATTCAGAGTAATTAAGTAAGTACAGTCAGCAAAGACTTAATTCAAGGTAATTAAGTAAATACAGTAAAAGACTTAATTCAGGGTAATTAAGTAAAACAGGCAAAGACTTAACTCGGGATAATTAAGTAAAACAAGCAAAGACTTAATTCAGGGTAATTAAGTAAACATAGTCAAAGACTTAATTCAGGGTAATTAAGTAAAACAGTCAAAGACTTAATTTAGGATAATTAAGTAAAACAAGCAAAGACTTAATTCAGGGTAATTAAGTAGAATCAATAAAGGACTTAATTCAGGGTAATTAAGTAAAAACAGTCAAAAACTTAATTTAGGGTAATTAAGTAAAACATGCAAAGACTTAATTCAGGATAATTAATTTAAACATGCAAATACTTAACTCAGGATAATTAATAGAGAAAGGTTGTAGTATTACAGATTCTTAAAAAAATATACACTGCATTAAAGACACTAAAGTAGAAGAATTCTACAAGCCGTTGATGCTTGAAGACTACAAGAACCTCAAGGAAGAATTACTTGAAGTCAAAGGCAACAAATTCAGAAAACATGAATCAGTATTGAGACAAAGCAATCAAGAAAGCACATGAGGAAAAACATCAAGACAAAAGTAAATACTTAAAGCTGGAAGAAAACTTGAAGACACTAATGGGATTAATGATCTGTAGAATGAAGCAACTAGCAGCTACAGGACAAACAGTCCGGATGCGCTAAAGACGTCAACAAAGTACGGACGCACGAAAGCTGTCAACAGCCTAACACGATAAAACGACAAGAAAAATGGGCAAATGGTTTGAATTTCAAACCAAAAGGCTAGTTTGCTAGAGAGAAGTATATTTACTCAAATCTAACCATTTATGGATAAGGAGTTAAGGAGCAAAGTTGAAGATCAAATTGTTTTCTCTCTCCAGAATTTCAAAATCCCTAACATCCAAGTTTTGTTCTTGTTTTGTTCCTCTTTGTTAGCTTGGATAATTGTTTTAGCGCTTAAAGTTTACATCTTTAGATTGTTTTAGGCCTGATTGTGTGTATTTCGATCTGTTGAGATCACTGCTTCACTTTGATACTTGTTTATTTGTGTTTTTACAAGTGTGGGTTTGCACTCGGTGTCAAAGCTTTGGGTTTGAAGCTTTGGGATTGTAATAGGTTTTGTGAAGACCTGGTTAACTTAACTGTTTAGTGGATTTGAAAATCCTTGGTGGGGTATCCAAGGTAGAGGACGTAGGTGTAAAAGGCCGAACCTCTATAAATCGACGTGTCTCCAATCTCTCATCATCTCCTTCATCGTTCCAGTTTTATCTCTTCTTAAACTCTTTACTTTTCCACTAATCAGTTGTTAACATCTTTATTATTTGCCTGTTATTATTCCATGCCTTCAGTTATTGCTTATTTATCTGCTTTGCACTAGTGACTTTAATATATTCTGAAGTAGTGTTTTTAACACCTTTCAGTGAACTTAAAAATTTGATAAAGTGCTATTCACCCCCCTCTAGCACATCTAAGAGGACCAAGAATTGGTATCAGAGCCCGGCTCTTGAGTAGATCGGACTAACAGCCACAAGAGTGGTCCAAAGATGGCAACTTCATCAAGTCTCAACATAGCTGCTAAAGGACATTCAATCAACCGTCCTCCTCTCTTTGATGGCACCAACTATCAATTCTGGAAGTCCCGCATGATGAACTTTATCTGTGCAACCGACTATGAAATGTGGGAGATCATACAGGATGGACCTTGGAGACCAACAAAGAAGGCTGGAGAAGAAACTGTTGACAAGCCTAGAGCCGAATGGACACAAGATGATATTAAGAAATTTCAGCTGAACTACAAAGCCATTAATACACTCCATTGTGCTCTAAATGTCACTAAGTTCAACAGAGTTTCTACTTGTGCTAATGCCAGGGAAGTGTGGGAGAAACTCAGAGTTACTCATGAAGGTACTTCTCAAGTCAAGGAATCAAAGATCAGCCTGCTGCAATATGAATATGAAACCTTCAAAATGATTCCAGATGAGGCAGTGACTTCACTGATCGACAGATTCAACAGTATCACCAATAGACCGAGTCACTTGGGAAAGGCCATACTAGAGAGTGAACGAGTCAAAAAACTGCTAAGAGCACTGCCAAAGTCATGGAATCCTCTGACCACAGCCATTCGTGAGTCAAGGAATCTAAATGAAACCACCTTTGATGAGATTTGTGGATCTCTGCTCACTCATGAAGTAGAACTGAAAAGCTGTGATGATGATGAGAAGAGAAAAGCTGCTGAAAAGAAAAGAGGTCTAGCCCTGAAGGTCTCTGCTCTTGAAGAGGAAAGTATGACCATTGATGACTCTGATGAGGAATCTGATGAAGAGGCTGCTCTCTTCACAAGGAGATACAAAAAACTCCTTGGGAGAAGAAATCGACTTTACAAGAAGAACTTCAAGAAAGACAAGTTCAAGGGTGAAGCCAGCAAACAGACACCTGTGATCTGTTATGGGTGTGGAAAGCCAGGACACATAAAGCCACAATGTCCATTGAACAACAACGAAAATCAGAAAAAGGACAAGAAGAAAAAGAAGAAGGCAATGATGGCTGGAACCTGGTCTGACAGTGACACTTCTTCATCAGAAGCTAGGGATGCAGAAGAAGACATCAAAGTTGACCTCTGCCTCATGGCCAAAGAAAATGAAACTGAGGTAGTTACTAAATCTGTTGTTTCATTTGAAGAATTGCAGTTTGAATTTGATAGTTTATATTATGATTTTGAGAAACTTGCTGCAAGAGGGGAAATCTCTTCATTGATCTCTTGAGAATAATGGCTCAAGAAGAAATCTCAAAGGCCAAAAGAAAACTCTCTGAGCTTGACGACATCGAAGAAGACAAGGAAGTTGATGTTCCAGTGAAGAAAGCAAAAATCAGTACAGAGAAGAAGGCGAAAACAGAAAAGAAAGGAAGCTTTGACGGCGCCAGATTGATGTTTCCAAACCTACCTAAGGCCAGCAAAATCAAGAATCGATTGAAGACAACAGCTCTGTGCAACAGGTATGATGAGATTACAGAATTTCAGATTATGGCTGCTAAGTTGATAGATTGGACTACTTTTCTAGGAGATGACACTTATGGTGGGATTGAGCATAATTTTAAGATGATGAATATGCTAAATATTGCTAATTATGAGTGTACCCTGCTTAGCCCTTCACTAGTTAAGCAATTTTTTGTCGGAATTGCTAAGTCTCCTGAAGTAATTAAGTCTGAAGCTGCTAGATCTAAGTTTCTTGATAAAAATATTGTGGTCTGTGTCAATGGGAAAGAAATAGTCATCACACCTAAGTCCTTGGGAACTTATCTGGGAATTGACTATAAAGGAAAAGAAGACTTTGATGAGTCGTTTGATAAGAATGCCGCTTGGAGGCAAATTTCCGAAAATGAGGAAGACCTGCCTAAAAACTCAGGAGCTAGGTTTATTAGAAACAGTTATGTAAAAATGATACATCAGTTCATTGGCTGCACTATTAGATACAAAAAGAGTAGTCTAGGCTATTTGAACAATCATGATGTATGGCTGCTGTGGAGAATCAATGACTGTAAAAGGGTTAATCTAGCTGGAATTCTCATTAAGGGCATGAAGGAAATGGCAAACAAGAAAAAGAAGATGATCTATGGTTATGGTCACATTATCACCGGATATATGAAGAAGTATCTAGATGCTAAGGTTTTTGAACCTTATGAGAAAGACTTGGTTGAAGGCTGTGTCAAGTTCTCTAAAGAGACCACTGATAGGTTCATTATGAACACTATCAAAGAACAGCAGTTAATGGAAGCAATTGGTCAGAATGTTGCAAAACAAGTAAAGAAAGGAGAAGATGCTGTGATGGACAAAATGAATGGATTAGCTGAGGCAATGAGGGAAGACATTGGTGTCTTGGCAAAGGAGATTGGAAAGCTGAATGGATTGATGGGAACTCTTGTAGAGAATACCCATACGCTGGGAGATTGCTATGATTTATTGGCAGGAGTGTATTTGAGTAAGAGGATCATGGAGACTACAGGACTGACTCAGAAAATGAAGAGCTGGAGCGAGATTCAGGAATTTCTAAAGAAAGCAAGCTTGGAAACTCAGCAGAAGTGGGATGCTGCAATGAAATCTCATGGATTTTCATCTGGAGATGACAGGGAACAAGCAAAAAGAGCTGCAGAAATAATAGATGAAGCAAACAAGGCCTATGAAAAGGAACAACAAGAGAAAGCTAAACAGCTTGAAAAGAAGAAAAAGGCAGAACGACAGAAAAGGATGAATAATGAACAAATGAAGAAGAAAAGGAATGAGCAGCATGAAAAGAAAAAAGATGAGCAACAGGAAAAAGAAAAGGGCATTGGTGACACTGTTGAAACAGAGAAATCTGCAGAGGAAGAAGCTATCATGCCACCCGATAGCTCTGACGAAGAGAAGAATGATGATCACAAGTCTACTGCAGATAGTTCTTCTACTAGAGACAAGATAAGGAAGGAAGATGAAGAAAAAGTGGAAGAAAAGCAAGCTGAGGAGACTGAGGTTACTAATGCTGAAATGAAAGAAAAAAAAAGCTGCAGAAAAGAAGGAAGCTGATGAGATCATTGACAAAGCCACTAAAGACATTGATGCAATGATAGCTGAAGATTTGACTGCTGAAGATCTGAGTAAGAAGAAGGAAAAAGAAAAACTGGCAATGGAAGTCTTCAAAGATGTGCAAGTTTCTCCAAAGAAAGGAGCTCGCAAAGGAGGTGTAAAGAAAATGGCTAATATAGAGAACAAGGTTGCAAGAACTGGAACCAGAATCACAAGATTAAGGGTAGCTAAAGGTGCTGAAGCTGTTACTACTCCAAGTTCCTCCGGAAGCAAATCAAAGTCAGAGACATCAAAGAAGAAAGTATCTTCCAAAGCCATAATTCCCTCGAGCAGCTCTGATGAAGAAATTGAAGAAATAGAGGAGTAGATTGCAGAAGTTGCATTATCATTTCATCTTTGCATTCTGAACATTTCATGCATTTCTTTTAATTTCTAAAACTCTGTTTCTTATATCTCTTTGGTCTGTACTTTGGCACCTACTGAGTGCCTTGAATATTCTGGATATTTGCTTTGAGACAGGTGGTTGTTTCTTATCTAATGATCTTTGCTCATTCTTGCTGTGTCTATTTCTCTAACAAACATTATCCAGGAACTTCAAACCTTTTTTGCTCATGACAAAGGGGGAGAAGAATTGAGAATTGAGATTTATTGAATTGAACTCATTTAAAATCCTTATGTATATGAACTGTGAAGTTTAATGCTTTTATCTAGTGTGTTCAGCATTTGAAAACCTGCATGCTTAAAGGAAACTCTGGCATGCTTGGATGGGGTTGATGAGGAAGATGAATTGACTAACTCAGGGGGAGTTTTAAGAACTTCATTGGTAAATCTTTCTAGAACCCCTCTCTTTTACTTGGCTGAACTTAACTGTGCATATGTATTGAAGCCATTAATGGGATTTTTTGGGATTTCTCTAGTCTTATCTTGTTTATGTTTCTAGTTTTCTTCAAACTTATTCTAGTCTTGATCTCTATCTATATTGCTCTGATCTTTCTGAATTTAGTTGGCATGAACTTAGGGGGAGACTTCATTACTTTACTTTACTCTACTCTACGTACTTTCCCTATGTTGAATTAGCTTTATCTCAATTCTGGGTGAAGTTTTGTCAACATCAAAAAAGGGGGAGATTGTTGAACTCTGTTGTTTTTTATGATAACAAAATGAGCCTAATTATGTAAGCTAACACATCTACTTTGTGTGCAGTAAAGCCTTCAATAGAGAAAGGTTGTAGCATTACAGATCCTTAAAAAAATATACACTACATTAAAGAAACTAAAGTAGAAGAATGCTACAAGCCGTCGATGCTTGAAGCCTACAAGAACCTCAAGGAAGAATTACTTGAAGTCAAAGGCAACAAATTCAGAAAACATGAATCAATATTGAGACAAAGCAATCAAGAAAGCACATGAGGAAAAACATCAAGACAAAAGTAAATACTTGAAGCTGTAAGAAAACTTGAAGACACTAATGGGATTAATGATCTGGAGAATAAAGCAACTAGTAGCTACATGACAAACAGTATGGATGCGCTAAAGACGTCAACATAGTACGGACGCGCGAAAGCTGTCAACAGCCTGGCGCGATAAAACAACAAGAAAAATGGGCAAATGGTTTGAATTTCAAACCAAACGGCTAGTTTGCTAGAGAGAAGTATATATACTCAAATCTAACCGTTTGAGGATAAGGAGTTAAGGAGCAAAATTGAAGATCAAATTGTTTTCTCTCTCCAGAATTTCAAAATCCCTAACATCCAAGTTTTGTTCTTATTTTGTTCATCTTTGTTAGCTTGGATAATTGTTTTAGCGCTTAAAGTTTACATCTTTAGATTGTTTTAGGCCTGATTGTGTGTATTTCGATCTTTAGAGATCACTGCTACACTTTGATACTTGTTTATTTGTGTTTTTACAAGTGTGGGTTTGCACTTGGGATTGTATTTGAGTGTGGGTTTGCACTCAGTGTCAAAGCTTTGGGTTTGAAGCTTTGGGATTGTAATAGGTTTTGTGAAGACCTAATTAACTTCACTGTTTAGTGGATTTGAAAATCCTTGGTGGGTTATCCAAGGTAGAGGACGTAGGTGTAAAAGGCCGAACCTCTATAAATCGACGTGTCTCCAATCTCTCATCATCTCCTTCATCGTTCCAGTTTTATCTCTTCTTAAACTCTTTACTTTTCCACTACTCAGTTGTTAACATCTTTATTATTTGCCTGTTATTATTCCATGCCTTCAGTTATTGCTTATTTATCTGCTTTGCACTAGTGACTTTAATATATTCTGAAGTAGTGTTTTTAACACCTTTCAGTGAACTTAAAAATTTGATAAAGTGCTATTCACCCCCCTCTAGCACATCTAAGTGGACCAACAAATTTGACTTATAAAGAAGACCTCAAAATTCTAGAGAAATCAAATAATCACTAACTAGCAACCAAAACACAATAAGTGGGGCAATTAATTGAATACATGTAAGATTTAATTCACAAAGAAAGTAAAAGCACAATCTTAGCAAATTAATCCAAACATAGTATCAATCATATAGCATCCAAACACATAAGTCTTGCATAATATCCAAAATAAACATAAGACAAATAAAAATGCATGCAATGTCATGATAAAATGCAAAACATATAGCATCCTAAGGATAAGAATCATCGGCCTCTCCTTGGCCTCCTTTGGCCCATGTAGTCTCGCATGGTCTCTTGCATTTGCTCCATGTAAGCTCTCATCTCACTCCTATGTTGCCTCATCTCTCGAACCATAAGTTGTTGGAATTGTCTCATGGGAAGCTCTTGGAAATTTTCTTCATCAACTTTCAAGGGTGGTTGTCCTTCCACATGTGGTTGCTCAAGTCCTTGCTCATAAGTCCTACGATGTACATTGTACCAATGTACACTATTGGCAATGACTTGCCTCTTTAAACCCAAATGACTTAAGCAACTTACATTGATGACAGTGCCTTCATTGTTGAAGCATATCTCACCATCAACTTCAACTCCTTCATTAACCAAAATCTTGCTAATCAACAATGGAAAAACAAAGGTCTTATCATCATAAGTGGAGTTGACAACTTCCCACATCCTTGAGAGTAACAACTTAGCCATTGGTTTTCCACCACAGCGACCTAATCCATGGCAAAGCTTATCCACAACATAGAAGTTTTCAATGCGAAGTTTGTGCTTATTACTACTCCTAGGAATGACATTATGATGTAGCAAATAACACACAAATCTATCCCTTGGTTCCATATACTTGACCTTCACTTCCCTATTATCTCGGTTGTCCATACCAAGAGGAATGTCAAATCTTCTCAAAGCACCATCCCTTTTCCATGTGCTCTCGGTGGCGGTTCTTTGTTCTCCATCCTCATTACTCAATCCAAGCAATTGACACAAATATTCCTCATCAACCACAATGTCCTTACCTTTGACCATTGTTGTGATGGTGTACTCATAACCTTCACGATCCTTGTCCATATTTGCATAGAATTGCTTCACCAAATTGGGGTAATAGTATCCATCCACTTGCAAAAGTGATTCCCATCCTCTATTGACAAACAAGGGGCCAACTCCAAGTTCTTGATCAATGTTGGTTGGAAGTACTTTCTCTATGATGAAAGAATTGTTATACCTTGCTTCATACCACTCTTGACAATCATTATCAACAAAAATTGGTGGCGGCACATTAAGGAACAGTTGAGCGACATTGTCCTCCTCAATTGGTGCGTCTTGAGACGTTGATGCTCTTGTTCTCACTTTTCTTGGCATTTCTTCGAACACTTGGTGGGCACTAGGTTACCTTGTAGGGTTTCTTGAAAAATCTCTCTTAAAGATCCAATGTAGCACTTCCAAATGCTCAAAAATCCTTCAATCAACTCCAAAATGATCTCTTATCTCCTTTCTAACCACTTCAAACAAAAAATCCAAAGAAATCCACAACTTTCCCAAAACTTGAAAATTTTAAGAACTTGATGAATTTGATGGAAAATGTGTTGGATAATCAAATGGGTAAGTGTTTTTGGGTGATAAAAAGATGAAAGAAATAATTCGTAAGTGATGAAGTAGTGAAATTAAAGATTAAAGTGAGTGAATTTGGGAATAAAGGTAATAGAAGAGAAAATGAAATGGGTTTTGGGTAGGAGATGGGTGTTGGAAAATTGAAGATGGGTGTTGGGTGGTATTTATAGTGTGAGAATTTGGATGTGGCTGTTGAGAGATGGGAGGCTCGCTTGGGCACTTGGATGTTCGGCACTGACCTAGCTCGGTGTTTATCATCTAGGTGCTCAGGTTTTCTAGCTGGGGGCTCAGACAAAACAACTGGGTGCCCAGCTAGAGTCGGGCTCTAGCACTGGTGCTGGCAGCTGGGGGCTGTGGCTTCCAAGGTGGGTGCTCAGGCAATCCGCCTGGGGGCCCATCTGGAATCGGGTTTTGGCTCCTTTGTGCTTCCCCTTGCGTTTTTGCTACCTAAACTTACTTCCAACTTCAACTCAAACTATTATCCAAACTTCTTGCAAAAATTTCCCAAAGAATTCTTCAATCCAAGATCAATTGTTTCTTACCAAAAATTCCATTTGATAACCTTCAAAGAATGACCTTAGGCTCTTACACTTAAGATTCTATATGTATGAGATGCATGAAATAATGTATACAATGATAATATGCATGAAAAACAATTCAATTCAAGGAGCAAGCAATTAAATTCATTATCAATTCAACAATCAAAGCATATTGAATTAAAGAAATGGGAGTTAAGAAAGCTTATTCTTTGCGCAAAATAGAGAAGCTTTCAATTGCTATCTTCATGTGTCGCTTCCTCCACTTGTCTCCATTTGCTTGTAATGCTCATCAATTTGAAAATGCAAAATGACCTACAACAAATAAAAAGAAAATTCAAAAGAAAAGGATAGATGTTAGTATCTTGGGTTGCCTCCCAATTAGCGCCTTCATTTATTGTCTTTGGCTAGATATCCTCGAGGGCTCTTATTCTCCATGTGTGAAGGAACGTTGAGAGTGCTCCTTCAATAGGTCCACGATGATGTTGAGAGTGTCACTCATGGCTTTGAAAAGTTCAAGTATGGCTCCTTCGAATTTGAGTAACTTCTCTCGAGCTTCCTTCATATCCTTGTTAACATCCTCACGCGAGTTGTTGGAAATTTTGCCTCTATCTCCAAGCTTGTCTTTGTCTTTCTTCTTGGTCCAACTTGGAGGTGCAATTGCTTGAGTCAAAGCTTCCAATGCTTCGTATGCGTCTTCACAAGTACGATCGAACAAGGGTATGTCATTGATGCCATCAACAAGAATTTGATCTTCGACTCCTAATCCATGATGGAAATATTCGATCAAAATTCCTTGAGGTATGTCATGTTGATGACAATCAGCGCAAAGTTTCTTGGATCTCTCCCAAGCTAGGTAAAAATTCTCATCCTTGCATTGTCGAAAACTTGTAATCCATTGCCTCCTCTTAGCAATTTGCTCTCTTGTCATGGTTGAAGATGTTTCACCTAACTCTTTCTTTACCCACTTTTCCACTACACAAACAAAATCATTAATTTTCAAAGATAAATTAGATGAAATTTTAGGATGAATAACATCACCATCAAACTCCATCGTCAATGAACCATCGAAAACATCAATCTTGATGTGAGAGGTCCTTAGGAAAGGTCTTCCTAATAAGAGATGGCGTTGATCCTTTGTAATTTCTCCTTACATTTCCATAACAAAAATGTCAATTGGAAAAATTAAATGTTGCACTTTAATTAAAATATTCTCTAGCACACCCTTGGGATGTACCAAAGATCCATCGGCCAATTGAAGAACAACATCAGTGTATTTAAAGAACCAACATTTAAAGTTTGATAGAAAGAATAAGGCATGACACTTAAAGATGCTCCTAAGTCAAGCATAGCATTTTCAATGATAGTATTTCCAATTGAACATGTAATTGAAAACATACGAGGATCTTTGCATTTAGGAGGTAAATGTTTTTGCAAAACAGCAAAAACTGTTGCTCCAACATTCAACTTACCTTGCAACCTCTTCTTGTTTGTACACAATTGCTTAAGAAGCTTTGCATACCTTGGCACTTGTTGAATTGCATCAAGAAGTGGGATGTTGACCTCGACCTTGCGAAAAATATCCAAGATGTCTTGATCATCATCTTCTTTCGTTGATCTCTTCAATTTCGTTGGAAAAGGCTCCTTCTTTGAATCCAATTTGGGCTTGACAACAGAAGTTTCCTTGGCTTCTCCATTATCCTTGACAGATTTGAGAATAATGGGTTCATCACCTTCAATCTTGACTTCCTTCACTAGTACATGCAATTCTTCTTCTTCCTTGCTTGTCCCTTCATCCATTGTAGGCTTAGTTGGATATGGTTCTTCCAACTCCTTTCCACTTCTCAAGGTAATAGCATTCATATTTTCCTTAGGAGGCACTTTTGGTTGAGATGGGATCTTGTGTTGGCTTTGTGCTTTGAGTTCACTCACATCACTTGCCAATTGACCTATTTGCTTCATTATGATCTCCATGGTCTCGTTCATTTGTTGCATTCCCTCAGAATAGTGTGAAGATTGCCTTGGATAGTTGTTTGGCCTTGCTTGGTAAGCACTTTGGTTCCTATAAGAATTGTAGCTTCTTGGAAAAGGCTCTTGCTTCCTTTGAAATCCCTCTTGCATTCCTAAAGCATTGACTTCTTCCACATTGTCTTCGACCAAACTAGGGCACCTATCTGTGTGATGTCTTAATGAACAAATTCCACAAACCCTTGGCACACTTGAAAAGTTCGTTTGAACAAATCAATGAGCAAAGCAATTTGTTGATTTGTCTCTTCAATACGTTGCTCCAATGTAGAGGAATGGGTTGAGACTTCATTGATTCTTCTAATATTTCCATCTCTTTGTGCATAATTCTCGCGAGTACCAAATTGTTGTGTGTTTGCGGCCATGTTCTCGATCAAAGTCCAAGCATTGGTGGGAGTCTTGTCGATGAAAGCCCCTCCACTTGCAGAGTCTATGGAAGATCTATCAAGTGGGAGTAAACCCTCATAGAAATACTGAATAAGCAATTGTTAGGGATTTGATGATTTGGACAACTTGAGCACAACCTCTTGAAACATTCCCAAAATTCTTACATAGTCTCGCCTTGGGATTGCTTAATTCCACTTATCTCCTTTCGAATGCTTGATACTTTATGAGTAGGAAAGAATTTCTCCAAAAACAACTTCTTAAGGCTCGTCCAAGGAGTGATTGAACCTCTAAGCATGTAGTACAACCAATCCTTTGCACGATCAATAAGGGTAAAAGGAAAAGTTCTAAGTTTGAATTGCTCCTCAGAGATACCTTGCATCTTCATGGATGAACAAACAATTTGAAAATCTGTGAGATGTCGATGTGGATGTTCTCCAGGCATACCATGAAATTTTGGCAATAATTGAATGAATTCAGACATGATCTCAAAATTTTCTTCATTGGTTGGATATTGAATTGCTAAGTGCTGTGTAGCCACATTTGGGGCAGCAAGTTCCCTCAAAGTCCTATTGTTGTTTTCTTCGCCCATGTTTTCTCTTAGGGGTTGTGATTCCAAACTTAAAGAAGAAGTGGTGGAACGTGGAGAGCCAGCTTGAGAACTTGGTGTTGACGAATCTCCTCCTTGCTCTCTAGTCAAATTCTCCTTCCTTAGTGTAAAGAGTGTACGTTCAGACTCAGAATTGAATACTAAGTCTTTAGTACCACTACTCCTTGTATTTGCCATACAACTCCTAGAAAGACCTTAAACAAAAATTCAACAATTAAAAGTAGCAAAGAAAATAAAAATAAAAATAAACAAAACGAAAAATAAAAAGAAAAATAACGAAAAGAAAAAGATAAAGGGTAAGAAATTCTTAGGTAGTAATTTGTCTTCAATCTTTTGTTGCTTCCTTCCTTCCCAGGCAATGGCGCCAAAATTGTGATCGGTCGTTGAACAAACCACAAAATAAATCCCAACAAACCAATAACTACTAGCTAGGGCAAGTAGGGGTCGAATCCACAGAGAAGGTAGGAGCAAATTAAAGCCAAATTACACTAAAGAAAAGCTTACCAAAAAGGGATTTTTATGGGGTTTTCAAAATAGCTAAAGTGAACTAGAAAACAATAAAAGAAAACCTAATTTAAGACCTAGAAAATAGTTTGAGAAAAACAATGAGTAAAAAGCATACTTCTTCTCCTTTAGGTAATTATTTTGATCAAGTAAATCATGGATCATAGACACAAAACATGAATTTGATATTGATTGCCAATCAATTAAGCATCATAAATTATTCTAAAGTAGTATATATCCTAAGACGTAGGCATCAACTTTCCTTAGAACAAAATAATCCTCTTAATATCTTAAACAACTCCATTTGAATCATTGGTCTAGGAACATACGTCTGATGTAGCAGCACATTCCAACATGCTAAAAGAATCAACCTTGCTACTAGCTAAGATCATCCCTATTGTTTCTACTCCAGGAATCACCCCATCATAGAACAAGCATTAAGATTTATTTTCCACATGCATGATAAATCATAACCAATATCATCTACATCAATTTCCATCTCGGCCTAAAGATTTCGATAAGGTTTGATAATCCCATTGAACCAGAACTTCTAGATTAACAATTGTTACTTTTGACCAACATCGACTTAACTTAAGCTAACTTGAATCTAACAATAGCATTCATATTATCAAGAAAAGTTGTACATCCAAATCTATCAAAATATGAACACATAAGATGAAGCACAGGGATAAGAAACATATTCAAACAGAAAAATCAAATTATTAAGAACAAAAGTCTCACCATAGATTCATTGATCAAAAATACCTAAGGAAAAGAAGTATAAGAGTTTAGCTACTCATGGATTGAGAACAATCAATGCGAGACTTACAAAGCAAAGAGGTGGGCGGTTGCCTCCTCTCCCTTAACGCAAAACCCTAAGAAAAATTGTAGAAAAAGATGTTAAGGTGTGTTACTATGGTTCTAGGATAAGAGGGTATATATAGGGGACGACCTAGGGTAGATTTTAGAGCTTAAGATGGCTAAAACAAACCCTAGGGACGTGCTGGGCTTCTCTCCAAGTCTTCAAGCTAATCCAAATAAGATTTTGGGCTCAAATTGGTCAATACCGCAAAACAGGCCCAGGACAGTTTCTGTCCGCTGACTTAAGAGGCATTTTCGTCCATGAAAACGTCCGAACTGGGCTTCAACCAAAACACGAAAGTTGTGGCTCTCGGAGTTAGCTTTCCAACGCCTACTCATACGCCTCAAACGGAGTTCTGGATCAAAGGTTATGACTGATTTACAGAACTGTAACCAAATCTGGAAAGTATTGAAGTAGCTTCAAGAGGAAGTGACATGGGATGCTGATTGTGGTGGCTGGGTTGTGGCTGTCCCGACTCCCCCTGGGCGCCCACATGGATACCGTGATCACCCATGTGGTTAGTCTGATCACCCAGGTGCTCCAGTGTTGGTTCGACACCTTGACATATCTTCTTTCCTTGAACTTATCTTTGCTCCTTTGCCTTGAAAACTCTTGGTAATCAACTTTATAACCTTGATAAGTATAAAATTGACTCTTCAAGCTCTTCAATCACAATCATGATAGCCCCATTCTTCATCCAAAATGTCCTTGGAAAATATTTGTGTCATAAATCATCCAAAAAGTTACACAATTGATGATTTTGCACTTTTCTTCTCTTCAACACCTATAAACACAAATATACCAAATATAAGGCATAACCAAGCATAAAATACCCAAAAAGCATAGGAAAATGATCATAAAAAGATGCATAATTTTGGTCTAATCAGACTTATCCAAAGATAAAATCTTCACCAAGAATCACTCAACAACATGGGATTAAAAATAACAATTATAAAGAAAAGCAATTAAAGTAAAAACAAAACAAAGTAAATTAAATCTAAACTATGGCAATTAAAAGAAAGCAATAATAAGAAAGCATACTTCTTCTCCAATGGTAAAAGTCAATCAAATTAACTATAGATCATTGATTTAAAAGATGAATTTAATATTTTATTCTTGATTAGATAATGGGTCTAGGGAATACCCTAACATGTATATTAGATAAGATTACTCTTTCAAGAGTAAATTACCCCTTTTATTCATTAACAGTCAATTACCGGGTTAGGGCGTAGAAATTGCTAAGAACAAAGCATTAAGAACTATTATTTAGACATGCATATCAAATATAACCAAACTTAGGCATGATTAATTAGTACACAAGGTAAACTAATCCCTTGGAAGAAATGGTTAGTTCTCTCCTACCACATAATCAACACTTGAGGGGTTAGCTCTAAGCTTGATTTAACTGTAGATCTATCAAATTACATCATTACTGGCCAGTTTAAATAAAAAACAATCAAGATCATAAAATAAAAACAGAGATTAGAAACTATGAATCAAGAACAAATATCAAATTATAAGCACACAAATCTCACCATAATTAATTGATTAAAATTACCAAAGGATAAGAAGTATTAAGAATTTAGCTAATCATGGATCTGGAAAAATTCATGAGAGACATAAGAAAATTTACAAAACTTGAAAGGAGCAGAATCCTCTGTAGCAATCCCTAGAGTTGCCGCACCTTTCTACACAAAGAGAGGGTGCGACACCCTAGACCTAAAACTAGAGAAAGACAAAATTAACTAAAGAAAAGTAGAAGAATAGAATTATGAGAGACTGTTTTCTAGGGTACATAAGGTGGCTATTTATAGTGGAAAATTAACCTAAAGACTCCAATTATACTTAGGATAGGACTCTAGGACGTTTTAGGCTCTAACTTGGTCTCCAAGTTGGATTAAAAGTCTTCCTAGTCGAAATTAGGGGTTAAAATCGGATCCTGGAAAATTCTGGAATCGTGTAGAGACTTTGACACCAATTTCGGGCTTGAAGGTGGCAGAACTGGGCTTTGGACTTCAAGGCAAAGTTGTAGATCTCGGAGTTCTCTTTCCAATGCATACACACACATTTTTTGGACGTCTAAATCAAAAGTTATGGTCTTTTTACCGAGACTGCATAGAATCCTAATCCAACTAGGACTAATATGCGGGAATATGCGGGAATTAGATATTTCCTTGGCCTTGTGCAGCACAAATTGGGATTTTAAGTCCAATTGTGGGCTTTTATGGGCTAAGTATTATCCCATATAAAATATCCGAAATTCAGAGGCATCTGGGCTTCTCCATAGCATGACTTCAATCCTTCGCGATTTAAGCTTAGTCCTCAATTATTGCTCCCCGAAATAATTCTTCAATGGTCTTCATATCTTCAAATTATCTTCAATAAATCTTCAATCACGAACTTCGAATCTCCAAATCTTCATTCCAAATTGCTAAGTCCATATTTGTGCAAAAAGTCATCAAAATAGCTCCAAAAATAATGAAAAACAACAAGTTTCCACTTTTCTTCTTCTTCAAGACCTAAAAACACAAATACTTATAAAATAGGGTTAAAATACACATAAAAATAGCAAAAAACATAGGAAAATGATCATAAAAATAGGGTTAATTTTGGCTCGATCATATTTGCTCATTTTGGGTGAGGATTTGTGGATTACCTCTCAATATGATGAATGAATTGGTGGGGGCGGCTATAGGTGAGGCAATTGGGACTGTGATTGACGTAGGTCAGGATTGGGTAAGATACTTGCGGATCATGGTCAATTTTAATCTGCATCTTCCTATGAAGAAGACGACAACAGTTACAACATCGGATGGTGATTTGACAATGAAGTTTAAATATGAGAAGAAGTCAGCCTACTGTTGGGTGTGTGGTTTACTGATTCACCAAGAGTTGGACTGCCTAGCTGCTATTCAACAGCGCAAAGCTCAGGGCTTCGATGATAGGAAATTCTCTGCTGATCTTAAAGCAGAGTCCCGGATGTCAAATTTAAGAGATCGGATGAGGCTACTAGCAGCTTTAAGTTTGCAGAATTTCGTACTCCATCTTCTCCAGCTTGGAAACTGAGAACTGCCGGTTTGCTGAGGGGTGGAAAAGAGTCGGCTTTGTCCTGCTCGATAAATGGCGGCAGTGCGACCGAGGGAGGCCTGAGACGGTTTCGAACTGATGTCGACAGCCTTGTCCTGAGGGGACACCAGGTGGCGCATGAGATTCAACAAGAGGCTTCTAAGGAGGTTGAGAGAAATCCGGAAGTAATGGAGAAGGCAGCAGTTGTTTACAATCGTGATGGAGTGGGTGGCACAAAGACCGAGTATAAAGCCACGATGAAGGTTCACCAAGAAATAAAATTTATAATCCTCACAGGCTTAAGTGCTACTCAAATGGGTAGAACAGGACAAGTAAGGTGATGCGCTAAGGGCTTATCATGGTCTTGAAGAACACAATGGAGCTAATGGAGATCATTTCTCGGATAAACTTGGAGATGTCTCGGATATTCAAGAAGTTGCTATGGTTGATCCCGGTTTAAAAGGAAGCATGAAGAAGCATGGAGAGGATGCCATCGCACAAGACCGGCCATTGCATGGAGGGATCACACATGACCGGCCATGGCATGGGCCAATCGCACAAGACCGGGCACAACCGGCCATTTGACCGTTTAGCCATTCCATTAGGTCCTATGACAAGGGCTCAGGCTAAAAGGTTCAAGGAAGCTTTATTGGGCTTGGTACAAACTCATCTTGAAGGTTTGAAGTCCATTGAAGATCAATTGGAGAGCATTGAAGACATCAAGCCAAGGAATATTCCCAACGATTCCAAGCTATGCACTTTACTTGAAATCGTTGAGCCTTGATCTTATCATTGTGTAATCCAGCCAATTGGGCCTTTATTATATCTTAGATTAGTTATTTATTTAGTCTAGAAGACATTGGGTCGGGCCTTGTTTGACTAAGTCCAATCCTTGCTTAATTAAGTTATGTATTTACTTTTCCTAGTAGGACAAGGTGTAGGTAATTTCCTTGTTCCCTCCTTTATGTGTAAACCGCCCTTGAGGAGGTTTAAGGGGGTATATGCATCGACCCCTCTACTATATAAAGGGTCTATCCCCCTCTTGTAAACATAAGTTGAGTTGATTAATAAAGTTGAGGATTATTTTCCCAAATTGATTATCTTAGCTTCATTGTTCTAGTTTGAGCAAACTTAGGGTTCTTCAATCTTGTAGAGTCCTATCAAACAATTAGGTTGTGATTGTTTAATTGTTTGTGAATCTTTTGATCTTAGGTGTTCAATTGCAGGTCTAATTGAAGACTTAGGGCCAACGAACGAAGAGAGCTTGCTTTGTGAAGGTTGTCGATATACTTGTCTAGAAGTTGAAGAAGTTCAAGTAGATTCTTGGCGGGTCTCAAGGATAGATTTGAATCTAATACAATTAGATTCGTATCAATTGGTAATCAGAGCATATGTTGTCATCTTCAATTGGTAAATCTATCCTTCTTTTCATCATTCATCAAGTTTTCATCCATCAAAATTCAACTACACACTCATCGTACCACCTTCATGAAAAATCCAAAAATTCAGAAACTTTGAAAAATCATAGCTGATTCATCTTAACTCCGTTTGCTTTGAAATTTCATATTTAAGTTCCTTATAACTCGTAGTTATATCGAAAAATATCAAAAAAATAAAAAAAAAAATCGACCAGAAACTTGTGATTTTTGTCCCGGATTCGTTTGAGCTCGGAAAGCTGTGAAATTTGAGTTTTAGACTTCTTTTAGTGTGATCTTTCTGGGAAAAATATTGAAAAAAAATAAAAAAACTCTGTGCGGTTATCGATTTTTTTTACAGAAACTAGGGTTTTAGTTTGGGAAATTTGGGGATTAGGGTTTTCATTGTGCAATTGATTCAATTGGTTGCAATTAACCCTAATTTATTGTGTGATTGAGATTCTTGGGTTGCTTTTGCTGTGAATTGTGATTTAATTTGAAGAATTTCAGGCCCTATTGGATTTAAGTAGTACAAAATAGGATTTAAGTGGTACTAGGGCTTTGAAGGCTTACCCAGGCGCGGGCTACACCAGGAGGTTTGGCAAGGCTATTCCGCAACCATGCCCAGGCGCGGGTTACACCAGAAAGTTGTGAAGTTTGGTTTTTGTTTTTGATCACTTTCCTTTGATTCACAAAGAATTTTGCTACTAATTGTTTGTTCCTCAAGTAGGTCACGAGAAGAAAGGGGTCTCTAGGAGTTGCTCTTATTAGGCCTATTGAAAGCTAGTAAAGGGTATAATCTTGTGAGATCATCAAGAGAGTAGCTGATCGGTCGTCAGCAATCATAAAAATAAATATCTGAACAATTACTAACTAAACTAGGTAGGGCAAGTAGGGGTCGAACCCACAGAGAGATCGACACTTCCTTTTTCTTAGATCAAAACAAAATAAATAGAGAATTTTGAAGAAGAGTTTAAGATTAAATCTAACAAACAGTAAAATTAACAAAGAAAGCAATCAAGAAAATTAAAGATAACAATTAATTAAATAGCAGTGAATATTATGAGAAAAACAATTAAATAGAAACCTCCAACATAGAATTAATCTCTCTCTTGACAAAAATAACATGGATCATTGTTATCTAATAATTATGAAAACCTTGAATAGCCTGTCGGATTTAAATCCTAAATTACCTTAATTAGATAAGATTACCGATCAAAGTCAATCTATCCCTTTTATTTTTTCAGCAATCAATTACTTTTTCAGGGCCTAAAGATCACTTAGGAATAAAGCATGAAGAACTAGTTATTTAATAACAAGCACAATGAGAGATTTCTCGCCCATTGATTCTTCTCTCTCTTGGACGGAGGATCAATTCACATCCAATTGCTACATAAAATTAAGCTGGAGGATCAATTCACAACTTAATCTAGCTAATGCTAACACTGCTAAAAAAACAGGCATCAGTGATAGCCAAAATCCGTCACAAAACCCATAAAAACCGTCAGAAAACCGCATTTGTGACCGATATTGTGACAGATTACAGTTGTTGCTGAAACCCTCGTCACTAAATGCGTTTGTCACAAATCTGTCACTAAGTAGTGACAGATATCCCGTTACTGATTCAATTAAATCGGTCACTATTTATTACCTGCCCGGGCAGCTGCCCAAGTTTTATACTGTCACAAAATATAGATTCTGTCACATATATTGTTACTAATATCTGTCACTGAAAATGAATTGGTTGTTACACTATCCGTTACAACCCTTTGGTTCACTCTGTTACTGAGTTTAATACGGTCACAAAATGCCGTCACTATTATCTGTAACTATTATTAAATTTGCATTACAAATTTCTGTAACTAATTTTTTTAATTGGGTTCTAAATTTGGCTTTATGCCGTTACAATCTTTTCCAAATGGTCACAAAAACTGTAACAATTTAGTTGTATTCTGTCACAAATGAGTTACAATTTTTAAGAAACCTGTCACAAGATTAAAATACATTTACCATACAAATATTTTCTCCACATTTAGTATTGGTAATAATAAATTCTGCAAACATTCATATACTTCAAAATGGAGGCTTTCTCATTAGACCACAATGTTCCATTCACCAATTGCAAGTATTATAAACAAAAGACGTTGGTGAAACATTGATCAATTCACCAAGTACTATAAACTAGATACAAAAGACTTTGGTGAAACATTGTTCCATTCACCATATACTATAAATTATAAACAGAAGACTTTGTTGAAACATTGTTCCATTCACCAAGTAATAATATATAACCAACAATCTGAAATATTTCATAGTACTAATCAAAAGACTTGGTGAAATCATAGACAAAGGCTACCTAATTACCTATATCTTAATTCATGATTCAACTAGGTAGCTAAACTAACCTATATGTACCAAAAGATTTGCTTTCATAAACACATACCATTTTCAAGCATCATGGTGTCCTTCTAAACCATCACCATTTCCCCTTCCTTCATCATTATAAACACCATCATCCCTTGGAGTAGATCCAGAAATTGGTGGATTTGGAAGTTGAAAACCCAGATTTCTTAACGCATCTTGAAGGCATTGAGGAAGAACTCCATCTAAGACTTGTTTGACTATTTCTTCCAATTCAGCTTGGGTTCCAATATGAGCAGATTGACTTGACTCTTCATTACAAGGTTCTGTCATGGAAGAGTCATGTGAAGTCCCCAATATCAATCTAGGGTCCCCCCTCCCAAATCCATACAAGTAACCATGGCCAACACCTCCAACCACTTTGCTCCAAACCTCAGGATCAAATTCATGATTCTTAGCAGCATCTTCACTACCATACTTCTTAATCATTTCATCAGCATATTTGTCCTACAATTCAAAAACAAAAACAAATTACACCTGTTAAACAATATCCCAATGATAAACAAGTAGATGCACTATTCATCAACTTGTTTTCCGCAGTTTTAGAGCTCTAATTTGTTTATGTTTCCACACTTTTCAGTATCAAACAAGCTACTTTAAATGCATTATATTATAATTATAACTACGGCATACAACTTAATTTGTAAAATCTCTACCATTCAACAAGTTTAAAAGTAGAAAAAGTTACACTTACACTAGCTTTCTTGGACTTGTTGTCCACAAATTCACCATTTGCACGCTTATGTGTTTTGTCAAACACCTCAGCCTCTGAGACATAACGTTTCTCGTCTTTTTCCTATATTAATAAAAAAAATTATACTTAAGAATGATAATTTGTAAGTTAAATAAATTAACCTTTAACTAATTACTTACCAGTCTGCGCCCATGTAGAAGCATTGGGATTGATCCACTTGTATGCTTAGAGATGGAACCATCTTTAAGGGTTAGGCGATTCTTACTTCCTGCCTGGGATTTCTTCAACCAAGCATTTGTTGTCCAAACATTGTCAATCAACCAAGTCCAAATTTCAGCCCCAACAAACTCTGGAAAACACTCCTTGGTTTCTGCAATATTAGTTGTCTTAGCTTTTTTCATTGCCCATATTCTTGCCTTGTTCATCATGGTAGAGAATGTCCTTCCAGCAGTTGTGAAAAAGAGTTTTTCTATGCGGGAATGTTCACTCATAGGCCACTTATATTTATTCTGCATTTGGAACAATATATCAACATTTGATGTGATTTGACAATCACAAAACAGAAACTTTTAATTACAAAAATTCCACAGACCATAAAAAAAAAAAAAAGAAACTTATATAATTGTATAAGTTTTACCTGGAACTTTCTCCAATAGTACTTTCTATTTTTTTCAGGCACATCCGACCAAGTAGACCATCAGCCACAGTAATAAGACTTCAGAATGGTAGTAATAGTGCCAGGAACTCCGCTTTCCTTCTCACCCTCACCAACACATATAAAAATACTTTCACATTTAAAAAGAAGAAAAAAACAAGTTAATTATATAATTGGGCTGAAAAAAAAACGGTTGAAAAATTAATACACAAATGCAAGCAAGAATCTAAACAAGTTTTTTAACAAGATAATACAGAAAGAAACAACAAAGATATTTGATTAGCATATTATCGTATCTACAGCAACTATGAATAAAAGATGCTACTTACCGATTTTTATAAATTTCTATGGCTTTCCTATCGGCCGGATTACTAGGTGTCGTAAATCCACGATTTTGACCCCTGATGTTGGAGGTGGGGCCAATATTTGTTTCACTTTCGTCTTCATCATCCATCTCCATCTCATGGTCTTCATTCTGCATCTCATGGTCTTCATTCTCCATCTCATGGTCTTCATCCTCCATCTCTTGATGTCCATTTTGCGAAGTAGGCAAATGGTCAGCAATGTTAGGCATATTGGAGGATTCCCCATTTGCTGGTGAAGATGTGGGTGAAGTTTCAGCAACTGAATGTAAGATGGGTGGTGAGGGATTTGTCAATGATGGTGGATGTGTAGGAGCCATTACAGGTGGTAGGGAAGGTGTGGGTGATACTGAATTTGTAAGCGCAGGTGAGAGGTCAGTGGCTGGAAAGGAATTTTTTGAGGACTTCAAGTATCGAGAAATGTTATTTCTCCTAATGTACATTGTGCCACCTTTCTTTGCAATCTTTCCGTTCACTCCTTTATCCATCTATATAGATAAAAAAAAAGTACATTAGTATAAAGTCAAAGGAAACATATAGATATAAGTTAAATTTGGGTAAAAAAAAAAAGTAACAACAACCTCAAAATATATCACCAAAACTACCAGCAGCCTCAAAATAGATCACAAAAGTTTCAACAGCCTCTAAATGCATCACAAAAGTTCTAAAAGTGACATCAACTTAATAAGGGTTTGACTTACCATTTGTAGTTACCATTTGCAGTTTTGCACTACACATTATTAATGTATAACATCACTTTACCTCATCAATCATCCACATCAATGTCTTCCGATTCATCAGCATTATCGTCACTAGCAAAATAATCAAATTCTAACCCATCCACAATGATATCATCTTCTTCAGACTCGTCAGACTCTTCAAATAAATAAGGTTCTTCTTCCTCTTGTTCTTCCTCTTCTTCATCATCGGATGCATCTTTTGTCTGCTCGGATTCCAAAATTAGATCAACTTCTTCTAGACCAAAGTCACTAACAAGAATGCCAGGATCATCAAGTCCTAAATCAGCACTAACAGCAAATGGAGTAAACTCCTCTTCTTGGTAAAAACCATCAACCCTTTCAGACTGATTATCCTCCTCATTTAATGGTATGGAAAATCTACTCCTAGTTTTAACCTTACAAACAGCCCACCAGTCACGCCGGTCTCTTTTCTTAGACGGGTAACTAGTGTAACATACTTGTTGAGCCTGTTGAGCCAAAACAAATGGCTCGTTGGTTGAAAGGGTAGAGTTATGCTTAACTTCAACAAGAGATGTACCCTTACACCCCTTTGATTTTGATTGTCAAACCAATGACACTTAAATAAGACAACCTTATTTCCAGTACCAATATACTCTAACTCAATTATATCCACAAGCACACCATAAAAATCACAATCATTATCGTTATAGCAACTCCCTTTCACACAAACCCCATAATTCATTGTTTGCCGATTTTTACCATATTCATGGGTGTGGAATTTAAATCCATTGACAAAATACCCATTGTAAAACCTGGCATAACGTGAAGGTCCAGCAGCCATGTTCTCTATTTGCTCATCAACTTGGTCTGCATTATTCTAAACCTACAAAAGTTTGCACTCATGAAAATCAAGCTATGTTTGGAAGACATTGAAATAAGTATGAGAAAGTAGTATACTTACAAAAGTTTTAAACCATGCAGGGAAAGTTGTTACACGCAATTTCTCTAGTTCTCCATCACTTATGTTTGGTGTTTCACTCCTTTTTTCACTCTCAAATTTCCTAAGTTTAAATGAATGCATCAGTATGGTTTTAACAAAACAGAAAGTGAGATATCAATAACAATAACTTAGACCAATTGCTTAATTATTTACAAAACAGCAAGTTAAGTACTTACTCGATGTAAGGCTCTATCTCTTCACAATTCAGCAGAACATAAAGCTCAGCCGCCTTATATTCATCATCAGTGAGATATCGACAAAAGCGGCTTGGACCAAAAGCTCGGCCAGGATGGGAAAAAATGGATAATCGCCCAATGGAATCAACTTCACCTCCATCATCATTCCGTGGCACCCGGTTCAATCTTGTTGTTATATTTGAATCAAAATACAGCGAGCAGAATGTTGATATCTCCTCAACAATATAAGATTCACAAATGGATGCCTCCACGGATGATCGATTAGTTGCTTTTTTTTGGAAATGATGCATACACCTATATTGCAAAACACAAAAAATATCACCATGCAATATTTCAACAAGATCAATAAGTTCAAATTCTTACAAAATAAACAATAATTATTACCTTTCAAATGGGTACATCCACCGAAATTGGACAGGCCCACCAACTTTAGCCTCATAAGCTAAATGAACCGGCAAGTGCTCCATGGAGTCAAAGAATCCCGGTGGAAAAATTTTCTCCAATTTGCATAAAGTCACCACAATATTTGTTTCCAACTCTTCCATATCTTCCACTCTTAGATCAGTAGAGCAAATGTCTCTAAAAAAATGACTAAGCTCGGTTATGGCTTCCCAAATTGGGGTTGACAACAGATCTCGGAAAGCAATTGGGAGTAATCTTTGCATGAACACATGACAGTCATGACTCTTCATCCCATAAAACTTGTTGTCATCATCCTGAACTTTCCGAGCTATATTTGAAACATATCCATCCGGAAATTTCAACTGTTTGACCCACCGGCATACATCATTTATTTGCTCCTTTGTCAATGTAAAACTAGCTTTAGGCATGAAAACTTTCCCATTATGTTCCACCAACTCCAATTCAGGCCGCTTGCAAAGGGCTTTTAAATCCATTCTGGCTTTCAAATTATCTTTTTATTTGCCCTTAACATCCATCACAGTGTTAAATATGTTGTCAAACACATTTCGCTCAATATGCATGACATCCAAATTATGGCGAATCAAATTTAAATGCCAGTAAGGTAACTCCCAGAAAATACTCCGCTTCACCCAATTATGATCTTTGCCGAACCCATCTATTTTTTCCTTACTAAATTGGTTGCCAAATATAACATTAGGAAGGGAACTTACTCGCCTCAACATTTCTTCCCCTGATAATCTAGAGATGGGTGGATCATTTTCTACCCGTTTCCTAAACTTGTCTCTTTGTCTTCTAAAAGGATGACCTATGGGCAAAAATTGACGATGACAATAAAAAAAGGATGATTTCCTACCATGCTCCAACCAAAAGGCCTTACTTCGTTCCATACAATAAGGACAAGCTAACCTCCCATGAGTACTCCACCCAGACAACATGGCATAAGCAGGAAAATCACTAATTGTCCACATTAATGCAGCCCTTAATTGAAAATTTTGCTTTTTAAAGGCATCGAAGGTCTCAACCCCTTCATCAATATTTTTGACAGGACTCTTTGGACCTGGAATCACCATATTTAATAACAAATATGATTGTTTCATGCACATCCAAGGTGGTAAATTATACACACAAAGAATTACCGGCCAACATGAATATGGCTTAGCCGATGGTCCAAATGGACTAAACCCATCAGTACATAACCCAAGTCTCACATTTCGACATTCATATGCAAATGATGAATGAGTGTTGTTAAAGTGCTGCCATGCCTCACTATCAACAGGGGACCTAACTACTCCATCACTACTACGATTATGAGCATGCCATGTCATGTGTTCAGCTGTTTTTGTGGACATGTAAAGTCTTTGCAGCCTAGGTATTAGTGGTAAATAACGCAACACTTTATAGGGTACATTGTTTTTCTTACTACGGTCTCGACTCTGTGTTCTAGGTTTATATCGAGGATGCCCACAGACCACACATTCAGTCATTGACTCAGTTTTAGAATAATATAACATGCAATTATTTGGACAAGCATGTATTTTTACATAGCTAAGTCCAAGTGTTGTGACCATTTGCTTTGCCTTATAAAAGTTTGCAGGCAACTTTTCATCCGTTGGCAATAAATCTTTCACTATAGTCATGATACGATCATAGCAAGATGCACTCAAATTGAACTCAGATTTGACATTTAAAAATTGTGCAACAGCAGAAAGTTTGGTATGCTTATTGCAACTAGAATACAAAGGCTCATCAGCATCCTTCAACAGCCCAAAGAACTTTGCTGCACTACCATTTGGCAATTCTTCACTAAAACTAGTCCCCCCACCTGCACTATCAAATTCTAGATAGCAAGAATCTATAACCATCCTCCTATATGGATTGTCAACTAAATTTGCACTATTAGAAGGCTCTGCAGCCACATCATCAACCCTATTTGATTCGCTAACTACATCATCATCATCATCCTCTCCATGAGCAACCCAGACCGTATAATCTCCAGTAAACCCTTTTGAATGTAAGTGAAACATCACATCATTTCGGGTTTGCAACAATCTATTATCACATTTAACACATGGACACTTTATCCTATTTCTACTAACAAAAGCATGTTGTGAAAATGCAAAATCCACAAACTCATGAACCCCATTTATAAACTCAGTAGAAAGAAAACCAACATTATCTAGTCTAGCATACATCCAAGAACGGCCACAAGGCATTTTTTACAATTAAACAAGGTAATTAATTACCTTGATATGAACTTGGAAATCTTCAAGCTAAACCTGAAACAATAAGTACCAATAGTAAGTTAGAGCCTGAAGAGAAAACAAAGCAACACTATAATTGAAAAAAAAAGGAAAAAAGTAAAGAATTCCAGAAATACTAATTTCTCAAACATTTAATTATACTTTTGGCACCATAAACTTTCCAGATGAGTCAGATGTGGTTGGAGACAATATACAAATAGGTGGGGGCTATACGCTTCCTTTATAGGCTAGGTAATGTAGTTTCTAGGCTTAGAAAACGTTGACAACCCTTACCATTCCAATTCCTTCTTATATTTCAACTATTTTCAAGGGAATATATTTATTTGGGAGAGATCATGGATCTATATATATGTATTTTTCATATATATATATGTATATACATAAGAAAGCTCTAAGAAAACTAAGAAAAATGTGAGTTCCCATTTTCCAATTAAAAGGGAAACAATATTCTGCTTCTAATAAATGTATTAGACTATGACAAAGGAAAAATGCCAAGTTTTTAGGCTATATTATAAAGAGCTTGAAACTACAACATTTGTAGTAGAACAATTAATGAGTGCTTGTAGCAGTAGAAACCTAACATGATTAAATGCCTTGACAAGTGTTTCTTCCTTTCAAAATACTTTTTAAGTTTTAATAATAAAACAAAATCATATGCAAGAGAGACATAATTAGACCAAATGTTACTATAATAATAATCATGGGGTAACTAGCATATTCTTAAACAGAGGTAATTTTGACACTACGGATTGCTTTACTAGAATGGCTAATTCAACCTTTTTTTTTCAAAAAAAAAAAAACCTTATTTAAACAAGAAATTCCACAATTTAAAGCTCCACACGTGAAGTTTCATGCCCATATCTTACACCATTCAAGTCAG